>JABUQX010094937.1:32500-89507 GCA_015478945.1 Trachelipus rathkii
GGAACGTAGAAGTTACAAGAGTAGAGAAATTTGAAAATGAAGAATATTTAATAGAATACGAAATGTTATTAGAAGATAAATGGGGAATAATAAAAGTAAAAGAGATAGAAGGGGTACAGTAAGATTGGAATCTTTTTATGGAAACAATAGTGTTGTTGTTTACAAGGCAAATTTGAGGCGTAAAAAAGTTTATTGGGAAAAGTAAAAGGAAAGGTAGTGAATGGTGAAACAAAGAATTGGAGGCTATTATTAAATGGAAAAAAAAAGAAGTTTTTGGAAGACATTTGTCTTTTATTAGCCAGCAAATATGAGAGGAATAGAAGAGTGTGCGAAATGAAGCTAAAAGGAAAGCAAAAGCTGCACAAAGAAGTGAGGATGAAAGGTGGGGTGGAAAGATAGTTGAAAACTATCGAGAAAAGGTAAACTATTTGGTAGGAGATGAAAATGGTTCGAAATAAGAGGGAATATGTTTTAAATAGTATAAAATCTCTGAAAGGGAATGTGGTTCAGGATGATACAGAAGTTGAAGAAAGATGGAGAGAACATTTAAAGAAATTACATAATGCTAGGGAGGTAGATGAAGAGGAGAAAAGAAGTAGAGAATATTAAGGAGTATAGAATAGTAGGGAGGAAGAGGTTAGGTGTGAAAATGTCGTAAATTTCAATGAATGAAATCGTAAATGCTTTAAAGAGAGGAGGAAAATCTCTGGGGTTTGGATTCCATACAACTAGAAATGTTATGAAAAAAGGGGATAATTGTGTCGTGGAGGGGCCAAGGAGATTATTCAATACTTGTTGGGAAAGGTGAGAGGGTCCACAATTTATAATGGTGAGGGGGGATAAAAAGGAGTGTTCTAATAACAGAAAACAAATTTATTGAGTGCTGTAGGTAAAGTATATCAATATGGACGAATTTTTAATTGAAAAGCTTAAAAGAATTACAGATAAGCAGATTGGAGAGGAACAATGTAATTTTAGAGATGTTGTGGATGTATGTATCTGGTGTTTACCCTGAAAATGCTGGCAGAAAAGTTCTCAGAAAAGAAGAAAGGCGTTTTTTGCATGCTTTCTTGATTTGGAAAAGGCATATGATAAAGTGAAAAGAAGGAAGTTGTGGAAAGCATTAGAAAGTTATGGTATAAATAGTTTGCTATTAAAGGAGATTAAAGCATTTTACAGGAGCATTAGAACATGTGTTAGGCTAACAGAAGGGAAGGGGAATGGTTTAAAGTAGGAATAGGTCTGAGACAAAGTTGTGTCATGTCTTCATGGTTGTTTAATATCTTTATGGATAGTGTAATTAGGGATATGGGTAGAATTTGGAAAGGAGCTGGTATGAATCTGCATAAGAGTAATTGGGAGATAAGCGTTTTACTTTTTGCTAACGTTATGGTGCTGGTTACAGACCTGATACAAAAGGAAAACTGCGTGATTTGGTACTTGAGTTTGAACGAGTGTTCCAAGGAAAAGGATTAAAAACTAATCTTGCTAAAAGAAAGTCATGAAAATTAGCACAAAACTCAAAGGAGACGATTCTAATTCTGGAAGAATATCAAAAAGGTGAATGGGGAAAGCCTAACAGAGACTATAGTCTTTAGGTATTTAGGAATGGATATTGAAGTTTTCGGAGACATGAAAGAAAAGATTGACCATAGGGTTGCTGAGGGTGAAAGAGAATTAAGTTGCCTTTGAGAACTATGGAAAAAAAAAAAATTTTCCAGGAAGTTAAAAAGAAATTGTTTGAGTGTATTTTTTCCAACTGTTCTGTATGGATGTGAGACGTGGGTATTAAATTCTAAACTGAAAAAAAAGATTTAAGTTTTTGGAAATGAAAGGTTTACGAGATATTTGTTGAGTAAAGAGAAGAGATAGAATTAAAAATGAGAATAAGGGATATGTGCGACAGAATAATGTCTTAGTGGATAAGAGCAAATCAGGGTACTAAATTGTATGTACAGGTTTCTTGAATGATTATAATATAGGATTGGCTAAGATGATTTTATTCCGAAGTGCTGGAAATGGAGAAGGGGAAAGTCCAAAAGGAGGTGAGCTATGAGTAGAAGCTATTAAAGTTAAGGGCAATAGTATGGATCGATAGAAATATATATTAACTCAAGATAGGATCACTGGAGGAGAGTAGCGCATGGAAGTTCGTTAAGGGTTGCAAATATATTGAACA
The DNA here is from genome assembly GCA_015478945.1 of Trachelipus rathkii. Classification (NCBI taxonomy): domain Eukaryota; kingdom Metazoa; phylum Arthropoda; class Malacostraca; order Isopoda; family Trachelipodidae; genus Trachelipus; species Trachelipus rathkii. Next base: position 34,680 of record JABUQX010094937.1, read on the forward strand.
ACCAGGAGCAATGCAAATATATGAACAGTATTCCATATTTGTAAGACATTGTATGCATGTTTGGTGATAGAACTAATAGATATATATATATTATATTATATATAATATATATATATATATATATAAATTTATTATATATATATAATATATATATATATAATATAATATATTATTATTATATATATATATATATATATATATATATATATATATAATTATTATATAAATATATATAATATATATATATTATATATATATATATATAATTTATGATATTTTAAAATAGTTTTTTTTAATATTTTATTAAATTTTTTATAGAAAAAAATATATATATTATATATATATATATATTATATAATATATTCGGCAAAGTGGTCAGTCTCTTAAACTTAGAAGGGATTCAAAATCATCATTATATGATAGGAAAAAAAATAAAAGTGAACGGAGGAGATGGCGCTGATGCCTATAGATTCGCCTAATAACGAAACCCAAGAAATGCACTTTCTTTACACGTATGTCCCCGACCTTCCTAAGGGAATATGGGCTTCTTTATCTATATTTTAACATTACATTTGTGATAGAGGCAAGTATCTCTCACGGTTTTTTCTTCTTTTCTTTTCATTTATAAAAGATTCAATCCTCTGATGTAATATAGCTAGAGGCTAAATGAAACATCAGAGGTAGAAGGAAAGCAACATAATTGTCCGAAAGAAAGCCCGTGAGTCTCAATCAAAGGAAGTGCAGATATTAGAAAGGAGTAAAGTGTTACTAACTTTTTCAGCTTTTGTATATTAAAGAATAGCACAGCAAGTGAAATCTAGGTTTAGTGAAAAGCAGGATTTTACAGTAAAAGAAATTCTCACTAATTTAAGAAGTGTGACTAAGTATTTCAGAGATAATGTCTATTGTAATAGTGATAAGCACAAATTTTAATAAGAAGGATACGAAAGATATGATAAGAGAAATGATAGTAGTTAGAAGAATTTAAGTAAGATAGAGAAGGGAGAGATTGGAGAATAGTTCTGTAGGACTAAAATATTTGTAGGAAACTAAACTAAAACTCATTACCTATCAAGAAGAGCTATAATAGTGAACTACTTCGAGATGATTGATGCTTACTCTAAATAGTGAACAATAAATCCTTATCCTCAGAGCAAGCAACTGGTGTTGCTTTAACAGAGGTTTGACGTCTTTACAGAGCCTACTCTACAACTGTGCCTTATCGAAGGAACATGATTAAATTCAAAGAACGATCATGATAAAAGTATATTCCAAGGATATTTATGCGCCTGAGAAGTTTTTGAGATGTGTTCTAAAAAAGGGTTTAGTTGTGGAGGAGATTTCGTCTGTTAAAAAATTGAAAGAGTTACGTTTTGAGACCTCAAAAATCTATTTTTCTCTCGTATTTCAAATAGAACAAGAGCGAAGTTAGACCGATCCAATTCCATATTGGCTACTTGTTGTCTAGTGTAGAATCGGAGTCAATACCACAGAGCATACTCATCGTATACGGACAGGATTATTTATTAAGCAAGAGTAAAGAAATTCATTAATGAATTAGAGGAAGAAGAGAGAGAGAGAGGGAGAGGAGATGATGAGAGAGAGAAGAGAGAAGAAGAGAGAGAGAAGAGAGAAGAGAGAAGAGAGAGAGAGAGTAGGGGGGAATAAATATTATGGTTTTTATAGAATAACTGTGATCATCTACATTTCTACATGAAAAGCAAGAAAGCAACCAGAAATAGAAATCAGAGATAAAAACTCATATCAATTATGCCAGGCGTTTGACGATAATAAAAGCGTTGAGAGGGGTTTAACTTTCTTAGCATAGGTTGAGTAGCCACATGTTTCCAGCAGGATGAACTATCTAAATTGAAGGTCAGAGAGAATACAGTTTACCAAGGCAGGCGGGGGGGTTTGTGGGGGGGTTTGGTTTTTTTATGTTATTGGGGGGGGTGGGGGGGGGGGGGGGGGGGGGGGGGGTGGGTGTAAGTGTAATTGAGAATCACAAGAGGAATAACACAATAAAGACCGCATTCCGTCTCAAACTAAGTTATCTCTAATCTTTAGAATTGCAAATTGTTATGGTATTAGTGAGTTTGATAAAAAATGAGGAATAGTACCGAAATTGTCTAAGATGAAATTAGAAAAAAAAAGGTTTCAGAAAGGTTCAGCTGCTAGTGGTGATTAAGAAAAGTTTATGAAACTGTTGAGGAAGCAAGAGTAAGTAGAAAGGAGGAAAAGCAAATTTAAGATGGTATTACTTTAACAAAGAAAATGCAGAATGAAGCGAAGAAAATCCCTGACGATTGTCTGAGTAGAAAGGAGATTTTGATTCACCAGTAAAAGAGTTTAAGAGTTTTTTCACCCAATTTTGGAATGAAATAATAAGTAACATGAATTTCCGGAGTAAAACGATGATGGTATTCCTAGACCATTAAAGGATTTAAATAAAGGAAACTTAAGATGGGTTGTTACATCTATAGCACACAGAGAATCACATTGCTTACCTCAAGAGCTCCTCCGTTCAAAGTTGTAATTTTCTAGTAAAGTACAACAGAGATGGTTGGACGCAAATGTTTAACACGTTTTAAGCACCATAATGCCAAAACCGCACTCCTGCGCCGAAAGAAAGGTAGAGGGAGGGGATTGTTTTGAGGTTATCATTTGAAGCACATAGTACGCGATATATATAGTATTTTGCATTAATAATAATAATAATAATAATAATAATAATATAATAATAATAATTAATAATAATAATAATAATAATAATATAATAATAAATAATATAATAATTAATAATAGTAATATAATAATAATAATAATAATAATTAATAATAATATGAATAATAATATAATAATAACAGATCTTTGTTAAAAAGAATGATTCTCGACTCATAATGAATAGTACAGATTACGACAATAAATGTAATGATATGCTCATAGCCAAAATTGCATACGAAATTACTAACAAAAAACCGCTATAGACTCACCAAATAATATGTTACTAGTAAACTAAGACTTATGTAAATATTATTCCCAATCTATTATACAACAAGGCCTACATGCCTAACTTATGCAGAAAAAAAAAAACAAAATTCTTACGGAATTCCCAAAGTAGATTGGGGGGGCAGTTTCCGCGATGCCACTAGTCTTTCGCTAGAGGAATAGAGGTATCAGTCCTGAAACTTGGTATATGATTATTGTGTGTGATATAACTGATCACACACAACAATATCACATTCAAGTCGGTGGCGATGTATACACAAAGGGGTCACCACCGAAGGTAAGCCGCTCCGCCATACGTTATACCTTATTGGCTTTCACAAACCGAGATTAGAGTTAGCTAACGGAGTTAGGCTCGAACGTGACTCGAATCGTATAAAATACTACAGTCGGAGAACGAGATTACGTCACGCGGTGAGCGCGCGCGTACGCAACACGACTAACACCCATACACATTATTAATTGATTAATTATTATTATTATTAAATTGATCATTTACTTGACGTTCGAGATTCGAATTACGAGAGAATCGAGATCTGAGTCGAAAACGATTCCTGTAAGGAATCGTTTTTTACGCACTTTCCGACTTTGCCTTCCGCCGTGGTTGCTTCTTCGCACATCCGGTTCCGAGTTCGATATATATATATCTCACATGGGTTAGGGTTTCGTATCTGTTAAAATTGGAGGTGTTTAGATGGGAGGTAACTCGTCCGTAGACGAGGGTTACGTCCCCGTGGGTCCCGAAGGGGGACCCCCCCCTTTAAAATCGAAGTGTTCGTAATTGCTGAAAATTTTTGAGAGGATGTCAGAGTTAATTTTCTGAAATGATTATATGTGATTGTGGAGTTGCTCGGCACCGTGCTGGAGTCCATCTGGCGGTGCAAGTTACACTAAACATTCGTGATAACACAATGTTGTGGTGTTTTAATATAGTTATCGAGGTCGTAGAGTTCGAATATGATGGTTATACGTCCGTATAGGGTAGGACCCCCATTAGGGGGGTGTCGACTGAAAAAAAGAGCACAGAGTGCAAAAGAGGTCGAAGTGATGAAGAAGGATGAATGGAAGAATAAGAAGGAAAGACTGAAGAGGAAGTCCTGATCAGAAGATAGGAGTTGACACCGCACGGTGCTGGCTCCGGTGCGGGCCGAGTTTATTAACTATTGTGTAATGGTACAATATGTGGTGTTTTATATATGTTTTGGGGTGCTGTAAGATTTCTGAAATAAGCGTTATTCCAAGAAACCATCAAGAAAAATAAAATAAATAACTAAATAAATTATTGTAATAAAATTTCTTACTTTTTATGTTTATAACTTACCAATTTACGTTTTTTACATACCTAAAGCAGTTAAATCACTAAATCAAACCAGTATCCAACCTCCCTCCTGACCTTCTCTATTGATCTATTGATATAAGTCAAATTTTTTACTAAATTGTAACGTTTTACAATCCCTAAAATTATAAAATCGGTAAATCAAACCACCAGCAAACCACCATCCGGCCACCCTCATGACCATTATTGATCTATTGACTATTGATCTATTGATTCAAGTCAATTTCGAGTAATCATTTTGAATAAACATAACATAAATCAGTTCTTTATCAAACATCAATCATATATGTTGACGTAAATAAGTTTCCACAATTAATAAAGTTACTTAGTAATCTAACTAGTTGAATATAACCCACAACAACGACAAACTTAGCACAACCTACGCACTAATAAACTGTTAACAGGGCTAACAAAGTCAGCCTTAACAAGCGTAAAGTAACTAATATACAACAAAAACGTAACCTGACTTACAGTTTCTCTAACATATCGCTGTATATTTTTTACATTAAGACTGTAATATTTAACAAAATTTAATTAAACCTGGTTAATTATCATAGCAGATCATAATGAAGTATACTCTAACATAAGTATACGTTTTCACATTTAATAAAGCTAGCAATTCGTTACATGAAATCATAAGAAAAAATGGTACAAAGAAATGCTATCACACTTAAACACATAAAACTGTTAACATTAACAAAGTTTCGAGATATAACAAAAATAATGTAACTAAACATAGCAACAAAACGTAGTTTATTCACACTGTTGTCAAGTATACTCTAACATAATACGATGTTAATTTACATTTAACATGGTATATTTACAAAATTTTACATTACTTCTAAGTTATCATACAGAAAAGCGAAAGTATGCTAACATAACAAGTTTTCACATTAATTAACAACGTAATATTGCTAGAGACTAGAATACATAATATATCATCTGACAACCTGAATACAGGCTTAAGCAAGAATAACTGTAACTATTAACAAAGATCCAGAATTTCAACATAAAAAGTAACTAACAATGACATGAACAAAACAATAATCCATTCGTAATTTGTATCAAACATTACACCAATATGACAATGTTAATTTTATAACATAACAATGGTAATATTTAACAAAAAATTTAAGCATAACCATATCTACAGCATAATACCTAATGGGTAAGACAAACAAAGTAAAGTTTTTTTATCTCTGTAAAGCTAACTATGAACATAACATATCTCAAGGGTAAGGGTACGAATAAACAGCCAGCACCAACATCTTAAACAACAAAGCGTACATAAGGGGACAGTAAAACATGTTTTAAGGTGTATAACATATAAGTTTTCATAAAAGAACATTAAATTAACATAAATACATTCAAAATATAGTTTTTATTTAAATTTAATTCCATCTAATAGGGAGGAACATAGGATTCTGTGAAAAATTTGAGCAAGTTTTATATGTTTCTCAGAGATTCAACACCATCAGATAGGATGTAAGCATAAATACAACCTCCAGGCACTAAACCATTTTCTGTATATTTTCGGTTCAACAGACTCATACGTGCGCTCACAGCAGAGAGAGAGTAAACGTAATGCTGGGTGATAGTTATTAAGGCCTTCTGATATATGCGATTATATTTAAATCTACTATCTAAAACATGGTAGATCTAACAACGCATGAGCTATATGAAATTAAGTCATCGAGTATGTCAACATCTTTAAGATCACACTTAAAGTCGTTTTTCATATCAAACAAAGCTGTTATAATTTTCAGATGACGCGAACAGTGAACTAATACACGTACGCAATGAATGTGACAGCATGCATTGGGTTTCAATAGTTGCGTAGATCAATACTTTTAACATTAGAGATGCATGAAGCATACAATCTATTCTATTATAGCCTCTCAAGCTGTTACCTTTGATTTCAGCAGGAGGCGATGTTCAGAAATGACAGTACTCATGTCTTTTTCCCAAGCTCACGCTGGTCGATATATCTGAGGAATTCTTCAAAGCCGATATGATTAAAAGGTCGTATTACCTGCCTCCAATTGAATAGCAGGCAATATATTGCTTTTCCATTCCACTTTTTTACGAAAAAATGTAATTGACACATGTTGGGTATTACGAAGGTCCTCGTAAAGAGGAAATTCGTAGGAGCAGAATGAGATGGGTCATCATACCAGCACCGCGAAAAATGTCTTACTGACGGAAATTCGTATGTATAAAACGATCTTAAAGGTAATGAGATTCTTGCTTTCAACCAATCAGAAGAAGTAAACAGATACAGCACAGAAAAACCATATCAGTTCAAAAGGGGATATATTCTCGTTAGACAACAACAACAACAACACAATAACATAGTAAACAAAAATAAGTTCTTTATATTGTTATCAACGATATATGCTAACGTAAACTATTGTTTTCGCACATTATAAAGCTCAACATATGCATTACCAGAACTAAGAATATAGTACAATAACAAAATCTAACACACCTTACGCTAGAATAAGCAACTAACATTAACAAGTTCCATTACTAAACAGCAGTAAAGTACCTAGACATCATACAAAACGTATCCTATTCAAACTTTTTCAGGCATATCATTGTTAATTTTACATCAACAACTGATTTACGTAGAATTTAGAGTATCATTTCGGATAAAACATAGCACAAAATGGTTCATTATGATACTAACCACGATATATGCTACATACACAAGGTTTTTTACATATTAAAATGCTAAGCATAGCATCATATGAACTAAGAAAAATAACAACGACAAACTAAACACAACTTACGCACTAACCATAAGCAAGAATAAACTGTTAGCATTAACAAGGTCCACACTTAACACCTGTAAAGAACATAACACTGCATACAAACCTAACCTATTCATGATTTTTCGCAAACATATATCTGCATTAACGATAATATTTAACACTTGACGCATATATTTAACAAGATTTATTCATACACCCTTGTTTAAAAAATCATACAGACCAACGATGATAACTGTACTAACATAAGCAAGTTTGTACAATAACATCAAATACATAACACAGAATACGAAAATAAGTTCTTATAGTATACCCTAACACATACGAGCTATATAAGCTACGATAAACAAACAAGTTATTACACTTATAAAAGCTAAACTATTTGAACATTTATATACCTGAAACTTATCAAATATTATAAGATGTTATCCTATTCCTTTATATACTATACAATTATGTACTTCATACGTTATAATATTATTCCTAACATTAGACAACTTGCGCACATTACACAGTAAGTACCTAACACATCGTACAAACGTAAACTATTCACACTTTTTTCGAGCATATCTCCTCTAACATATCAATGTAATTTACATAACATCGTTATATTTAACAAAAATTTATTTAGCATAAAACCTGTCTAATCATCATAAATGACAAGAATATAATGCTGACGTAACAAATGTTTTAATCACTCTTTCGTAACATTTCACAAAAATTACAAAATCCATTAACTCAAATCGATCTAGAATATCTATACCAGTCTACACACAGCGAATATCGCTTAGCATATACAAAGTATTTTAAACTGCGTAACAAAAAATACAAAATTTTATCCTGAGTTATAAACGACAAGTTTTTTATTGAAAGCCTGACAGTAAAGCGTAATATTTTACTGATTTTAAAGCATAAATCAGTAAACTCAGTAAATTAACCCATACCCTAAGCAGTCCCCTACCCATCCCACCGCCTGTGATCTATTGAACTATTGATCAAGTCATTTTCGAGTATTCATTGTTCGGATAAACATATCATAAAATAAGTTCTTTATATATAACCAACGAATATGATGCTAACCTAAACAAAGTTTTAGCATCATAAAGCTAACAATCATAACCGAGACTAGGATATAATGTACAAATGCAAACCTAACATACTCGCGTATGAATAATCACCTAACATCCTGAAAATTCCCTAGTTGTCTAAAGGAAAAGTAGCTAACAGGTCATACTACTCGATATGTTCCCACTTTTGAGCATATTAGCAACAGGTAAAGCTGTATTATCTAACAAAATCCTTAACAAAGTGAAAAATCTATCAAAGATGCCACCGTTTTTGAACTAAGAATTGACACTATCTTCATCAAAGTGTCACTCGTTTCGAGTATAACATCATTGACCTATGAATAAAACGTAGACATTAGCAAAGTCTAAGGGCAAACCTAACATTACTCAACAAAACTTAACCTAGCTCGCTTTTATAACACATCATCGTCAGTTAACACAGTAAATATGTACAAAACTCATCATATTTCTCCATAACACAAATCAAGTGTTTCTGTCTAACTTGTCATAGCTAGATATTTAACATAACGCACCTAACTTATCGAATAAACAGTCTTTCATTAACCAGATATCTAAGCCCACATTACTTCCGAGAGATAAACCCGGGGGATGCCGCCCCTTGAAAGGGTGATCCCCTCGCAGAGATTCACACCCTATTCAAGGGGCGCATCCACCCTGGGTTTTCTTCTCGGAAGGTAATGTGTTGCGTTAGATACTCTTGGTTAATGAAAGCTGTTTTATTCGTAAGTTAAGGTAACGTTATGTTAAATAATTACTATAACAATGTGAAATTAATACAGATTTGTTAGAAAAATGATGAGTTTTTGTAATATTAATTACTGTGTTAACTGACGATCATGTTAGAAACGTGAGCTAGGTTAAGTTTTTGTTGAGTAATGTTAGGTTTGCCCTAGACTTTTGCTAATGTCTACGTTTATTCATAGGTCAAATGATGTTATACTCGAAACGAGTGACACTTTGATGAAATAGTGTCAATTCATAGTTAAGATGGTGGCATCCTTTGATAGATTGGTCCCACTTGTATTAAGGGATTTTTGTTATAGATAATACAGCTTTACCTGGTTCTAATATGCTCGAAAAGTGGAAATATTGAGTATTGTATGACGCTGTTAGCTACTTTACCTTTGATAAGTAGGGAATTTTCAGGATGTTAGCGTATTATTCATACGTGAAGTATGTTAGGTTTGCCATTGTACAATATATTCTTAGTTCAGGTTTTGATATGTTAGCTTTATTGAGGCTAAAACTTTGTTACGTGAGCATATATTCTTAGGTCAGTATATAAGGAACTTATTTTATGTTATGTTTATCCAAAATGATACTCGAAATATGAATTGAGAATCAATAGTTCAATAGATCACTGGTGACGGGTGGATGGATATGGGACTGCAGGGTGGGTGTTGGTTTGATTTACTGATTTACTGATTACTGCTTTAAAATCAGTAGAACTATTACGCTTAACTGTGATATTTTATTCAAAGAACTCTTTTCATTTTGGGAAAAAATTTGTTAATTTTTTGTTATGTTTTGGTTTAATTGTTATGTTTTGCGATTATTCGCTGAGGGATTATTGATATTTAAGACGATGTTATGATGAATTTTTTGTTAAATGTTATCGAGTTGAATGTAAAATTGTTACGCCTCAGCCCAGGACACGGCTATAATCCACAAATCCCTCGTCTGTGATATATGTAAAGAAGAATCCAACAATTTAAACAAGGTCTCAGCTTATATTCTTTTGTCAGTATGATGATTAGCAGGTTTATGCTAAACTTTTGTTAAATATTAGATTTAATGTAATTTAATCATTGATATGTTAGATTGATAGCTCGAAAAAAGTGTGAAATAGGTTACGTTTTGTACGAAGTTGTTTATGCTATCTCTGTTGTTAAGTGCGGGAAGTGTGTTAAGTTGTGGTTTATTTTGTCGTAGGGGTGTTTAGGTTTGGTGGTTTTACATTATTTCTGTAGATCTAAATTTTTGCTCTGTTAGCTTTACTTATGTAAAAAGGGAGAATGACAAGGAAAGTTGCACTTCTGTTTAGTAAATATCGTAGGAAGAATTATTTTGTGTTAGTTTTGAATAAACTTTTGCTATGTTTAACAGTTATCGTTGTCTGTATGATAATGTAAACAAGTTATGAATAAATTCTTGTTAAATTATTACTGCGTCAATGTAAAATTAACGTTAATATGCTAGAGATATGTTTGGAAAGAGTAGATAGGTTACGTTTTTGTATGCAGTGTGTAGTTACTTTACAGGTGTTGTGTGTTGACCTTTGTTAATGCTAACAGTTTATTCGTGCTGAAGTTGTGTTAGTTTGTCGTTGAGCATTATTTTCTTAGTTCATATATGCTATGTTAGCTTATGTAATATGAAAACTTGTATGTTAGCATAGTATCGATGGATAGTATACTAAAGAACTCATTTTGTGCTATTGTTATCCGAAATGATACTCTAATTGCTAAAGTAAATCAGTTGTTGATGTAAAATTAACATTATTAACGTAAAATTAACAATGATATGCCTGAAAAAAAGTGTGAATAGTTCGTTTTGTATGCTGTGCTTAGGTACTTATCTGCTGTTAAGTAATGGAAATCTTGATTTATTTATGTTAGTGTGTCTATCTAGCGTAAAGGTGGTGTTAGATTTTGTTATTGTACATTTATCATTCCTTAGTTTGGTAAAATGCTATGTTAGCTATTAATTCATGTGAAAACAATGTTACGTTTAGCCATATATTCGTGTGGTTAGTTATTAGTAAAGCCAACTTATGTTTTCGACTATGTTATTGTTTGTTGTTGTGTGTCTAAGCGAGAGAATATAACCCCTCTTTGAATCTGATATGGTTCGTTGTGCGTTGTATTCTATGTTTACTTTCTTCTGAATTGTTTGAAAAGAATAAGAATCTCATTACCTTTAAGATCTGTTTATACATCCGAGATTTCGGTCAGTAAGACAGTATTTATCGCTGGTTGTTAAGTGATGACACTGCTCAATTCTGCTCCTACGAAATGTACCTCTTTAACGTAAGGACTCCTTCGTCTACTCCAACGATGTGTCAATTACAATTTTTTCCGTAAACGAATGGAAAGCAATAATCATCTTGCCTCAGTAAATTCCAATTGAGTGCAGGTAATGACCTTTAAATCAATATCGTTGAAGATTCCTCAAATTATCGACAGCGTTGAAGCTTGGGTAAAGAATGAGTATGTGTCATCTGAGAAACATCGCTGCCTGCTGAATCAAAGTGACAGCTTGAGGAGGTATAGTATATGAATAGACTGTGCTTTCACTGGCATTGATATGTTAAAAAGTATTGCATGTACGCAACTATTGGAAAACCAATGATGCTGTCACATCATGGCGTAACGTTATAGGTTCACTGTTCGGTTCCATCTGAAAATCATAACAGTTTTTGTTTGATATGAAACACGACTAAAGTCTCAGTCTTAAAAGATGTTGACATACTCGATGACTTAATTCATTAGCTCATGTGTAATCTACGATATTTACCCGATAACATGTGGTTTTCCCATATATATGCAGTCATATCAGAATGCTTATACTATCACCAGGTTACGTTTACTTCTCTCTGGCGTGAGGCGAGTGAGTGTGTGGAATACCGAAATATACAGAAAATTGTTTAGTGCGCAGGTTTGTATTTATGCTTACACTCTATCGGATGGTGTTGAATCTATGGAGAAACATATAGAACTTGCTCAAATTTTTCACAGAATCCTATGTCCTCCTGATTAGATAATTTAATATAATTTAATAATAAAAACTTATATGTTTGAATGTATTTATTTATTTAATGTTCTTTTTATTGAAATTATATCTGTTATTCACCTGAAAATCTGTTTTTATCTGTTCCTTATGTACGCTTTGGTTGTTTAAGATGTGGTTGGCTGTTTTATTCGTGCATGCGTTTTGTGGTTAAGTATGTTGATGTTCATAGTATTAGCTTACAGAGAGATAAAAATTTAGCTTTGTTTAGCCTTTACCCTTACCGAGGTATATATGCTAGTTCAGATAACGGTTATGCTAAATTTTTTCGTTAAATATTACCAGTGTTAACTGTAAAATTAAATCATTGTCATATTGTGATATGTTTTGATGAAGTAATCGAATGGATTATGTATAATTTGTATGTCTTGTTAGTTACTTACTGTTGATAAGTTTGATCTTTGTTATTTACAAGTTTATTCTGCTTAAGCTTATCAGGTTTGTCGTTGATATATTATGTTCTTAGATTCTAGCGAATGTTACGTCTGTGTTTTATTAATGTGAAACTTATGTTATGTAGCTATACTTTCGCTGTTCTGTATGATAATTTACACAGATTCTTGTAAATTTTGTTCTTAAATATTACCATGTTAATGTTAAATTAACATAGTGTATGTTAGAGATATCTTGACAAGTGAATAATTACGTTGTTTTGTGTGCTATGTTAAGTTATTATACTGTTGTTAAGCTCGAACTTCTGTAATGTTACAGTTATTATTCGTGTTTATAGTGTGCTAGGTTTGCCTTGGTAATTATTTTTCTTAGTTCATTGTAACGATATGTTAGCTTTATAATGTGAAAACGTTATTATGTTAGAGTATACTCTTTGATCAGTATGATAATTACCAAATGTTGTGATAAATTTTTGTTAAATATTACAGTCTTAATGGGAAATAATGGCGATATGTTAGAAAGTGTAAAGTAGGTTACGTTTTTGTATGCTCTTGTTAGTTACTTTAACTGTTGTTAAGTGTGGAACTTTGTTAGCGTTACCAGTTTATTCATGTTTAAGGGCTAAGTTTCTGGTTGTGGGTTATATTCATAGTTTCAGATGATGCTAAGTAACTTTATTAATGTGCAAACATTAGTTACGTCAAACATGATATTTGGATCTGATGTTTGTAATCACCTACATACAGGTTTTTTGTTTCTTTATTCAAAATGATACTCGAAAGGTGGACTTGAATCAATAGATAAAGATCAATAGATCAAGGATGTCATGAGGGTGGCCGGATGGTGGTTTGCTGGTGGGTTTGAATTACCGATTTTACTGATTTAGGGTATATAAACGTTACAATTTTAGTAACAAATTTGACCTTAATCAATAGATCAATAGATCACAGATGGTCAGGACGGAGGTTGGATAGTGGGTTTGATTAGTGATTTACTGCTTTAAGATATGTAAAAACGTAAATTTGTAGTTATATATACATAAAAAGTGTAAGAAATTTTATTTAATTTATTTATTTTTTATTTATTTTTTCTTGATGGTCTGAAACCATTATTTTCGAATCTACAGACCCAATAACATATATAAGACACCAATATTGTAAACATTACACAAATATTTAATAATCTCGGCACCGCACGGAGCCAGCACGGTTCGCTGTCAACTTCTACTCCTCTGAGTCAGACTCTTCTTATTCTTTCCTTCTTTATTACTTCTATCCTTCTTTTCTTCCTCCTTCGACCCTTGTTTTGCACTCTGTGCTTCTTTTTTTCAGTCGACCCCCCTAATGGGGTCCTAGACACCCTAACACGGGCTTATAACCATCATATTCGAAATCTACAGGCTCGATAACCTATATAAACACACCAACATTGTTGTTATAGCGAAATGTTTTAGTTAACTTGGCACCCGAATGGCTCCACACCGGTTGCCGAGCCAACTCCACAGATTCAAATATCAAGTATTGTCTAGAAAATTCAATCTCTGAATCCTCTCACCAAATTTCCGCCAATTACGAACACTTCGATTTTTAAGGGGGGTGGGGTCCCCTTCCGGGGACCCAAGGGGACGTCACCTCAATCTACGACGAGTATGACCTCATCTAACACCCTCTAAATTTTAACCAGATAAGATAACCCTAACCCATATAGATATATATATATCGAACTCGGAACCGGATGCGAAGAAGCAACCACGGCGGAAGGCAAAGTCGGAGTGCGTAAAAAACGATTCCTTACAGGAATCGTTTTTCGACTCAGATTCGATTCTCTTCGAGAATCGTCTTCGAGTCAATAATAATATATAATACTAATAATAATAGATAATGTTATGTGATATGCGTACGCGCGCCGCCTTCTAAGCGCTGACGTAATCTCGTCTACGACGAGATACGTCATCACGCTCGAGCCTAACTCTCGTTAGGCTTAACTCAATCTCGGGTTTGGAAAGCCAAAAGGGTATAAACGAGGGCGTAGCGGCCTACGCTTCTCGGGGGGTGACCCCTCTATATACATCCCACCAACCTTGAAATTTCGTGTGTGATCAGTTTATCACACACAATAATCATATACCAAGTTTCAGACCGATACCTCTATTTCTTCCTAGCGAAAGAAGTGGCATCGCGGAACTCCCCCCAATACTACTCCCAAAGACCCATAAACAGAACATACCCCTACGCCCAATCATCTCAAACACTAATAAGTATTACTTACAATTATCAAAGGTGGCTAGCCGACCAATTAAAACCTCGTAATCAGTGTAATATATCTACTTTCACACCTCATTAACACTAATGACTTTATCAACAAATTCAGCACATCAACCCAGCAGACTATTGTCTATTTGTAAGTGGTTCGAGCGCCATGGATCTTTGTTTATATCAGTACCCGTTCCCCTGCTCTCTCTCTCTCTCTCTCTCTCTCTCTCTCTCTCTCTCTCTCTCTCTCTCTCTCTCTCTCTCTCTCTCTCTCTCTCTCTCTCTCTCTCTCTCTCTCTCTCTCTATTACAAAGACATTTAAATGACAACAACATAGCACTTTCTCATCCTTTCCCCCCTCATAAAGCAATTAATCACACTTACACTGAAACATAGTCATTTCCACTACAACTCCAAATTTTATAAACAAAAACAAGGTTTAAGTATGGGATCTCCACTTTCACCTATCAGTAGTAATATATTTATGGAATTAATAGAAAAATACAATTTTTTCACTAACCCTCTGTTCTCTAACATTCATTGGTTCAGATATGCCTATGACATTTCTTCAGTCATTCCACACAATATCAACCCACAACATATCCTAACACATATCAACTCTATAGACAACAAATTACAGTTCACCCTAGAACAATCCAAAAACAACACTTCCTTTCCTAGATACGCTAATTACTTGGAATAACAACACACAATTAAACTCGCATATACCGAACACACCCTTTATACATCACACAACCCAATTACATACACTGGTATTCCTTCCACACAGTCAATACAAAAATAGCCACACTTTCTTCATTATTCCCATGCGCACTTCGGATCTGTTCCCTCTCCAACCTACAAAAATATTGATTTACTGTTCAAAACCTTCGAAAATTTACAATACCCTGAACATATAATACCCAAAGCATTAAAAAAAGCAAAAAAGAAATTTTTCAGCACACATGACATTAATGAAAACCAAAATAATTTGACCTATTTACCAGTCTCCTATCCAGTAATTCCATATATAAAAAAACTTTTACCAAAAAACTTAACTTTAACTATGTCAAACACCCTACCACTAAAAAAAGTTATGAAGCCAAATAAATTTAAAAAACTACGAAAAATCTCAATGCATCTACAAGGTTCCATGTTACAACTGTACAGATATTTATATAGGAGAGACGATTGAATTCACAAGGAGAAGATACCAACACATGCATGATCTGGCACCCGATAACCAAAATTCACCTATAACCTACCACAGAAGTAATCAAAACCACAAAATCAATTTAGATGGAATGGAACCAATCATTTACGCATCAGACAACAACAAACGTAAAATGATCGAATCTTTTTTGTATAAAAAATAGCAACAACGATCAACAAAATTCAGGGTGACAATGTAACATAGAAGTATATTGTTTGCCTTAGAGTGATTAACGATAATAGTTATGAAGATTTTCAGAAAAAAATAAACAACCTCCTAAAAGAGAAAAAATACTCAGCCACCAAATGCATCAATAAGGACTCCGCTCACAGGTCAGTCAAAACTTCACACTGAAGAGGCCGTATAATATTCAAACAAGGAGATAGTAAGCTTCTTAATATATAAATAATGAGTTTAACTTTTGTAATTGATAAAAAATTTTACGCAATACTTGCGAATAGTTTAGCAAAATCATTCTAAACTGTGTTCATCTTAAAATTTTGTTTAATTTGATGATAAATAATATATTGTATAGTATATATATCTATATATTATATAATATATATATATAATATATATATATATATATAATATACATAATATATATATATATATATATATATATATATAATATATACTAGCTATATTAAATATATACCTCCACTTCCATCATCTCTTAGATATATTGTTGACGATGTCTCGTTATTTTGACTTATCATTGCATATACATTTGCATAAACTATCGACGTCCCGTTGTAAGATATCTGTAGGGATATAATGGAACTAATATAAATGGTAATATTTATGGTGAGGTTAGGAGAAAAGATATTTTCCTAAAAATGAAAGAGAAAAAATTATTAACTAAGAAAAGGTATCTTTTTAAAAGTAATTTTGAACTGGAAATAATAATAATTATATTAATAATTAATAAACAATATAATAATAATATAATTGATTAAAATTAATAATATAATAATAATAAAATAATAATAATAATAATAATAATAATAATAATAATAATAATAATAATAATAATAATAATAATAATAATAATAATAATAATAATAATATTAAAATAATGACAAAGATACGAAATTTTAAAATATTAAAAATTAAATTTTTTTAAAATGTTTTTTGACATTTTTCTCATCAGATTCAATTTGTTAACGATTTGGACATTTGTACAAAAATTTTGTCAACCTATTTCTCTTCCGTTTTTGGTGTCTACGACTTGGATAACATGAAACTTTTAAAATATACATCCTTAGTCATATATATATATATATATATTATATATATATATATATATATATATATATATATATAGATTATGTTTAAAATTGATATAGATGTTTGTAATTTAAATATGGCAAATTAAATATATATATGTATATTACTATATATATACTATATATATATATAACTTTTTAACAAGGAAAGCAAAATTAAAGGGCTTTTCTGTTATTCATTTTTATTATACATTGGAATAATTGATATTGACACTGTTCACAATTAATTCTTAGAATATTAGTTAATTTGTAAACATTAAAACAATGATTATAATAACTTTGTATTTAAGCCGGCTATTTGATAGAGCCGGAATTACAACACGTTCTCTTCTTATAGTCCATGAAAGCTTACTGACTTGATTCTTTTTTCCAAACTATCTTTCGGCCCTTGAATCAAGTTTCTTGGGTATGATTGGCCCATTCAAAATTTGAATAGATTCTTAGACGGGATTCAGACAACTACATGGCATATTATACACATCACAATGAATTCTTCCTTTGAGTTTCTTTTAGGTGCATATGTGCAATTATCAGGGTACATAAATCATTCTAGTAAAGGGCTTAGGCCCCTTACATGTGGTGATCTCTGGTGACGGGCTGCTTAAAAAAGAGCCCAAAAAGCTGATAAAAATTAAGGGTCAGCCCCCCTTATCCTTAAAATTAACTACAACCAGCATAAAGCAAGTAGAAAGAAGAAAAAGATTTTTTCTGACTTTGTGATGTAGAGAGTAAATTACAACTTTTTTTCAACATTCTTAAAATATATAAAATTTATTTATTTAAATTTTATTTATAGAACACCTTATTACATAAAATTCTTTTGAATGCTTCTGAAAAGGAAAAATTATTAGTCATTTTTATTGGTTTCTAGTTTTTTTCATCTACATTTAAAAAATTGTGATACACCTTTTACATTTCTGAGATTCTCTATCACCTACTTTCCGTGTTTTATCACATATATATTGTTTTATTAATTCTCATCACCCTGTAAAGACCAGAGTATCTTTCAGCTAATTTGCTTAAATTGTATTGTTGAGTCTTCACTAAAACAAATTTAGCTTTATATAGATCTTTTGGAACAAATACATATTTTTATTCTTATAAACCGAGTGAGGAGTGAGAGACTGGCGCATTAGCGCAATAAATTTTTTCAAATAAGCATTGAAATTCCTGTGTCATTAAGGTTCTCGTTTTGCAGCAAACTACCGGGTACCGTCAAGTTCTGGCCGAACATCAGTAAGGCTTGGTGACCCCTTTGGCGTTTATAGGACTTATTTTCAGGCAGTATAGGGACCATGGTAAAATTTTTGGCACTCTAATCGTTTATTCTCTGTCACTAATCATACACCGCAAACTAGTTTTTAAAGTACCACGGAGCCTATCACATAATCCCTTCGAATTTGTTCTGTACGATGAGATTGTAACGTGGTCTTTACCGTGAAAATTTCACACCTCGTTAAATAGCCTTGAAACAAAGTGACCTCCGAGATCTGAAACAAGCCTTTTTATTACTCCACAGAAAGGTAATAGCTGACATCAAAATATGAATCATTACTTCTACTGTGGTTTTTTTAAGGCATAAGCAAACGGATACTTGCTACATTTTCTATGAAAACTAATAAGAACTTGTAGCCTCTACTGTACTGTGTTGCTACCAGGTCTAAATGAAGAGTCTGGAACTTCTGACACTTTTTTATACCTTCCGAATTCAGGGTTGATCATTTTCGTTATTTTGTTAGCTGGCAAATGTCACAATGTTTTATATACTCCTTTATACGGCTATGCATATTCATAAACACGAAATCACCCTTGATGGCTTTCAAGGTGAGGTTGATCCCAAATGATTTTGTGTCTGAATCTTCGCAGCTATATCGTTGGTTACATTCTCAGGAACGATTATTCTTGCGGTTTTAGTAGATATATCGATTGCCAGAGTTGTCACCTTATATCTATATATAAACTCTTTATGGCAAGTTTTAAGCGCTGAAGACACCCTTCCCTGCAAGGGATCTCTAATGTAGGTATCAGAATCTTGTTCGTCGCTCAACTCCAGAATATCAATTTTTCTATTAAATTTATAGGTAATATCTTTCATACACCATTCACCACGATAAATTATTAAATTTGCAAAATCATTATCATTAAAATTATTATTCATTATAACTGTTAATCATCTCATTCTCCTTACTGATTCTCTCGGGAGTATTCAAACTATTCTTCTTTCCTGTTTCAGCCTTTTGAGGAGATATAGAAAGTGGCCTACAGGGAGCATTGATATTTTACTCCCCACTAAACTCCTCCCCTTTGGGCTTGATAGTTTCGGACGTGGCTCGAGTTTCTACTTCCATTGATGCTGGTTCGTCATTGGCCAGAGAGGATTCCAATAGAAACTCAGAAAGTCTAATTTTGGTGCATTGTTATCCTCCAAATTACGATTTCCTGTTGCTTCATACGGTCTATGTCTCTTAACTTATTTAAATAATTTAAATATTTATTTCTTCCTTTTGCAATTAGTCTCCGCTTCACATCAAAACCATTAATTAAATTTAATAATCTCAATTCTCAAGCGTTATGAACATTATTTATATTTCGTATTATAGTTACTAATCAAGCTAATATTACTCGTACAAATTGTCAACTTTTTGTTGGACAATAATAAGCATATTTTTTCAAACTCCTTGTTATGCATAAAATATCCTTTGAAGTTTGATTAAACCCTCTTTCCGATTCATTTAACACCACGCTATAAAGTGCAAAAATTTCATTAGAACCGGCACTATTCATCAGTGCATTTACCATTTCAGCCAAGTATAAACTTTCAAGTATAAACATAATTCAGTTTTGTCGTCGGGATAAGATAACAATGCGGACCTCGCTATTGCAAATTTAGCTTCTTTGAAGAGCGGTCTTTTTCGGCCTCCCACATTATTTTTTTTTGTTGAAGTGAGTTTCTTTTGTAGTAAGTTTGCTAAGGGGTGCAGAACGCGGGCCGCGTCTGCAACGTTGCAACGGAAGAAATTAAAAATCCCTAAGAACCCTCTAAAGTGTTTATATTATTTGGTTTTACAATTTGCAATATTGATTGCAATTTGTTTTTATGTTGAAACCCAGAAAATTTAACTTTGAAAGCTGTGGAGCACTTTTATGGGCTCATTATACGTTCATGTACCTAAAACCTCGCAAAAACCTCTTTCAATATCCATTATTCTCCTCTATTGTTGCAGTTGCTATGAGGACATCATCCAAATAAACATATAAGATCGACATTTATCTTTTGTAGCAGCTAGTGGAGATTTTATTCCCCATGTATTAGACAATTAAAACTGTAGCTACCGAACGGGCATGTGATCGTAAAATACTTTTGGGTAGCTTCATCTACAGGAATATTATAATGTACTTTAATCAAATCCAGCTTGGAAAAGAATTTGCTCCCTTGCAATTGAAGAATGATGTCTATGGTTTTTGGCAAGGTGAAATTGTCTGAAATTGAAATTTGATTCAGCAACATCAGGTCAATGATCAACCGGACTCGTCCTTCTTGCTTTAGTAAAAATAAGATGGGGATGCCCATTCGCTATATGTTCAGTGGATTACATTTGCCTCGAGTAACTTATTTATTTCATTTTTCGCACTCTCGTAAAGATTGGGCGAAATTTGTCGACTCTTTAATTTTATAGGATCCAAACTCACTTCAACTCTATAAGGATAGTTTTCAGCCATTTCTGAGAGAATTCTTTCAGACAAAGGACAACTTTCGCTCCCCCCCCTACTTCACTTTTGAAACAAGTCTCCATGTGAGTGGGACTCATGACGTCATCAACCTCGCAAACACAACCTTTATTCATTTTATTTTTATAATCATTAAATATATAATTCTATCGTTCCGGCTGTCGTTCTTTTAACGCTAAATCTAGATCGTCATATGGATTTGCAAATAAATATTTATAATCTTTAATTAATTCCTTAACTATTAAAAATCACAAGAGGGTACGTCAATTTCAGAGAGAGAGAGAGAGAGAGAGAGAGAGAGAGAGCAGAGAGAGAGACGAAGAGAGGAGAGAGAGAGAGAGAGAGAGAGAGAGAGAGAGAGAGAGAGAGAGAGAGAGAGAGAGAGAGAGAGAATATCTTCAGATAATTTATCTGCGTCATTCTCAATGGAAATACTTAAATTATTGGTGTTGTCTCATAAGTATTCATATCTGAAATCTAAAATAAATTTATTTTCCTTTTAAAAAGGAATGCCGGTCAGAGTGTCTGAAGCTGACATGTAACTCGAGAATGGAAGCACCTACAATAAAACAAATTATATATTTGGAATCAGCGGAAAATTTTAAGGAGGGATTTTTATTTTTTTTTATTTTTTTATTTTTTTTTTTGCCTTTTCATTCGTAGGATCCCGAGCAAAGAACAGCAGCACAGACCTTAGCACTCCACGAGCGCGCCACACGCTCTCCTATAACACTACACCGCGCAAACCCACCTGCAAGCCACCGGTCATGACGAACTAACAGAAGTCTACAACGAATATTTAAATATTAAAAAAATTTTTATTTCCCCATTAGTAGTATACCTAGGATTTGGGACCTATGCTAGAAACCAGGAGGTCCTAGAGACTCCGACTCCTTGCCATCTTTGCGGTCTACCCTATGGTATTCCTTTAGTTAAAAAAGAATAATTTTACTTTCCTTTACACTTTGGCATTACTTTAACTAAAGGAATACCATAGGGTAAACCGCAAAGATGGCAGGAGTCGTGGTCTCTCGGCCTCCCGGTGGACGACAGGGGGACTTCGTCCCCCCTCGGCTAGAGCCCCCTAAATGGGGAAAATAAAATTTTTTTTTAAATATTTCCGACGAATGCAAAAAAAAAAAAAAAAAAAATTAAAACCCCTCCTAAAATTTTTCGCTGATTCCAAATACATAATTTGTTTTACTGTAGGTGCTGTACTGCCGTTCTCTAGTTACATGATGTCAGCTTTAGACACTCTGACCAGGAATGCCTAGAATATAAAATTTGATATCTGCCCTACATAAAAATTTACATATAAAGTTTCCGCAGGCCAACTTTAATCGCCATTTCTCTCTGATCATACACATTTATTAAACTCCCGTCTGCAGATTTTAGCGTCCCAATATCAGGTTTTAGTTTATCTAATTCGTCTGTACCTTGCAAATTTGTCATGAATCCACTTTCTAGCCTATATAAATATCTGTTTTCTCGTCTACCAAATTTTTTTTTTTTTTTTTTTTTTTTTGTTGTTTTTATGTTAAAAATTTCATTCTTTGGAAAGCGGATGATTATTTTTTTTAGAGGGAACTGAGTCTGGTTAATGATTGCCAAGCACCTTAGTTTTAAAATTAATGCAATTAGTTTTTAAAAGTAATCATTTTTCTTACGCAATACATCTAAATTATAAAAAAAAAACAATCATCATCCAAATTCTTAAAATTACAATCCAAATTTAAAACTTCTTTAGGCTCTACACAGTATATTTTTTCAATCTCTGTTTCGGATGGGGGAATTACAACATTTTCAGGAGGGACATTTCTCTCAACTTCGTTACAGTGGACATTTTTTTTCAGCCCCGTCAGTGAGAACATTCTTTTTAACAATATCTGTTTTATTATTATTATTATTATTATTATTATTATTATTATTATTATTATTATTAT
This sequence comes from Trachelipus rathkii, assembly GCA_015478945.1. Lineage (NCBI taxonomy): Eukaryota > Metazoa > Arthropoda > Malacostraca > Isopoda > Trachelipodidae > Trachelipus > Trachelipus rathkii. Next base: position 57,489 of record JABUQX010094937.1, read on the forward strand.
TGTTATTATTATTATTATTATTATTATTATTATTATTATTATTATTATTATTATTATTATTATTATTATTATTATTATACATTTTCAAAACGATTCACATAGGAAAAAAACTTTATAACAAGACCTATTCCTCCTTGTACTCTTTCTCCCATTTTGAAATCCATATTGATTATAATAAAAAAAATTATTGTTATTATTAAAAATTTTAAACCTATTTTTACGATTTAAATAATATTTAGACCCATTTTCTTTAAGATTCAGACTCGTTATATAAATATTATTAATTGAACATACCTCGACGCACGGCGTAAATGATACCCGAGTCTTGTGTGCTTTCATCCCTACCGGGCCTACCGTATATGATTCGGCAGACCTCTTCATTCGTTTCCCGCCACAGAGGATGTTGAAGCCGCTTGTCGCGTCGTGGAATTTGGGGTAGCGGGGGAAATGAGAGTGAACATGAGACACAAAGGACCTTCATATCTGTAGGCATGATGGAGAAAGTTTCTGTGAAAGTAGTAAAGTCCTTCAGCAGGCGAGTCCTGTGCAGCATTGCCAAATCTATGCTGACTCGAGCTTCTTCCAAGGAAATATCTTGTGTCTTCTTCATCTGGAGCAATCCTTGAGGCTTGGATGATTGTCTTTACGACTTCAGTCATGCTTTGGGCTAGAATTCTGATTTACTTGAGAGTTTTTTCCTGTACGTTAAATAAACGGTTAAATATTTTGCTTGTGCGCGGAAGATTCTCTCTCTGTTCTGGCGGGGTTTTCTTCAGCTCTATGTATGGCATTTATCTTGGCCCACCTTCCCCTTTCTCGGTGGGAGTAATTGTTAATTCTGTTTTGTGCGTAAAATTTTTGTATTAGTTATCAGACAATTCTACTAGATGGTCGAAGTTTTTATTGCTTTGATAAGTCATTAGACTCATCTGAATTTGATTTGCAAGTTGCGACAGGAACTATACTCAGATGAATTTTGAGTCGCTTTCGATCAGCAGGTCAAAGTTTCCTACTCTAAAGACTCATTTTACCCTGCTTTTAAAAGTGCTGGGTATTTCTTCTCTCCGCATTCCACCTTGTAAGACCTCTTCTATCTGTGTTCTTAGAGCGGGAGCGTGCACTTGTTCGATAGTATTAATCAGCTTCAAGTAACAATTATCTTGAAGTGGAAAAGAAATTGAATTTATAATCTTGCTAGGTAAAATAGAAGCTAAAAGCTTAACATTTTCTTTTGGATCCATTACATCATTAAGTTTGAAGATGGTTGTTGTTTGATGCAACCAAGCCAATGGGTCGTGCTCCGAGAATTGGGTGAGGGTTTGTAGCCGGAGAATCTTAACTCTTCCCCATCTTTTCTTGATGAGCCAGAAGGGATTTGACTCTTTGTTTGCTTCAAAGTTATTTGGACTGACACCTATGTTACAGATTCTGTTTCATACTGCGATGAAGAATCTTCTTGAACGTTGTTGGGGGTTCGTTTGTTGGGGGGATGATCTTTGAGTGCTGTTTTTCCCTCGTTGTAGTCGGTTAGATTTTTTTTTTTGCAACAGGCATTTTTAACGGATTCTCTCTCTCTCTCTCTCTCTCTCTCTCTCTCTCTCTCTCTCTCTCTCTCTCTCTCTCTCTCTCTCCTCTCTCTCTCTCTCTCTCTCTCTCTCTCTCTCTCTCTCTCCTTTTTTCTATTGTCGTTAAGTGAGAATTTGGAGGATTTTATGTGTGAAGAGCGCTTTTCTTTATTGAAGTGTTTCGTGGCGACTTTTTCCGTTCTTCAGGTATTGACAGAGAAACGCACATTTTTTCACTGTTTTATCCCCCTTTTCGCTGTTGATTTTAATTTTCACTTTAAGCTTTGGTGAACTAATTTTACTTGGAAATTTTACTCATTAAGGTATGGGAGTTCGAGTCACTGTAGGAGTTACCAAAAACTTGTCGAGTTAGAAAACTTAACTTTCATTTGGAAAGCAAAATTAACGGGGTCTCTTCGTTATTCGTTTTTATTTTGCATTGGATGATTTAATATTAACACTCTTCACAATTAATTCACAGAAAATTAGTTAACAATTTATAAACATTAAAACAAGTTAATTAATATCTTTGTATTATTAATGGCATATATGTACGCTTACTGACTTGAGGCTTTTGCACATGCTATCTTTTGGGCCTTGAATCAAGCTCCTCGCAGGGTTGGGTTCAAGTACAAGTACTTGTACTTGTATTTGTACTTAAGTACATTTTTTGGAGTACTCTGTTACTTGTACCTGTTACTTGCAAGTTTCTAAAAACCACTGACTGTGTACTCTGTACTTGTACTTGACTTTTGTACCTGGTACTTGTGCTTGGAACTTCAAGTACTTTTGGTATTTTAACTTGCAATATTTTTATTTCTTTTATCATTTTCCTACGTTTGATATTATTATTTTTTATATATGTATTCTAAAAAATTTTCATTTATGAATGTAAAGGTATGTCCATTATTTATAATATATATTATATATATATATATATATATATATACTATATATATATATAGTATAAGTATATATATAAGTATATATTATATATATTATATCATATATAATCATCAATGTCATCATCATCATCATCATGAAGTAGTAGGAAGAATATGACAACAAGTCGAAAGAAAGAGACCCCAGCCTTACCTCCCTTTTTACCTTTAGTGGGAACTCGCCGCAGTCAGAAAATCACCCTAGAGCTTCACGGATCGCGATGGCCCCTTCTATGGTATTTCTCGCCAATGGGGTCAAATCCCTTGGCCAGGTGGGCCCACAACTATATGCTGCTTACAAAACCCTTGCCATTTACTTCATATTATGCACTTTTTTCTCACCCCTGCCAAACTCACATTTAAGCTCCTCCAGACATTCTTTTGGCCTGACTCAATCCACTTTTTCTTCGATGATCCCAGCCAGTCGATTCCCAAACACACTCACCACGTAACATCCGCCTTAAACCAACCGAACTATCATCATTCTTCTCCAGCATGAACAAAACCACATAAAAATACTGCATTATTCTACGCATTTATCCGCTTTTTTCATACCATACAACTCCTATGATACGTTCATTCCTCATTTATCAATGTGGAATTTACCACCTAACACGCCCCTAAGATGGCCATCTGAACACATTGTGACTTTAGTCGTATCCTCTATTCCAGACCATAGTCTTAGCTACTATACATTTAAACACACGGTAAACAACTTACCATTCACGCGCAAGCGGAGCACTGCGCACCGAAGACCGCATTAGTCCTGTCTACATCCACCAAGGAATTAATGGCACTAGCCACCATCCTGCCATTTCACAAACCTTTACCGAACTTACACTCGGCATCATCCGTTCCCTTTTCGTTCAACAATATATGTATATATATATATATAATAATATATATATATTTATATAACATATACTAATATATATATAATACTATATAAACATATATTTATATACTATATATATCCTAAATATTTAAAAGCTCAGGTACTTGGTCAAATTGCTCGCACCACTCGTAGGCCTAACTTCACACAGGGGACTGTCCACACTCACAACCATAACCTCTACTCTTATCTACGTTACCTTCAAGCCCATCCTTTTACAACCCTCCAAATCTCTCTCCAATCCTCTCAAACTCTACTCAGAGATTCACCTCACCAAACCATATATATAATATATATATGGATATATATAATATATATATATATAATATATATATTATATATATATAATACTATATAATTATATAATATATATATATATATATATATATATATTATATATATTAGGGGAGCATGGTGATTTCATTGGATTTTGGAAGTTGTAAAACCAAAACGTTTTATTGAGGGTATATCCAGGGATTGGAGGAGGTCCAATATTAGTAACCTTTATATAAGGGTAAGGGAAATGTAACTTGCCACCAAGTATTATAGGGAGTTAATTAGTTATTGAGGTTTGTTAGGGAATTATATATGTTGATATTTTGGTCCCGCAAAGAGTTCATTAGGGAAAGAATGCCGACATTAAGGTGTTTTGAAGTGGGTTAAAGGGTATAGAATCTGTGATCCATAATCCCTGTATCTATTGAAACATAATGGATTGGAGTAATGACAGGAGGAAGTTAGAGGAAGAATATATAAATTCGATTATTTAAGGGACTATTATATCGGGTGTTGCCGAAACCCAGGCGCACAATTTATACAGTTGTTAAATAAGGATTGTTCAATAGGGATACGGGTATGCCCATGTGCGTTCCCTATGCGAATTGCCATTGGGTATCTGGCAAATGGGCAGCTCTCTGGAGCGTTCTGGCAACCAGAATTCCAAAAGTTATGTATGGACCGATTAGTGAAGGCCGTGCGTGCGTAAGAAATTTTAAATCAAATCGAAAATGATTATTTTAATAATAATAGCGGAAGTGAGATGTGGAACTGTCGTATTTGCCTCTTGGCATACAATACCACAAACGATTCTGGCTCAAACGGAGTTAGTGTTAATCGTGGGCAAGATGTAGAGGATGGGTGTCGTGTTGGGTGACCATGGGGGAATGGTAGTGATGTTATTACTGTCGATGGAGAAAGTAAGAGAGTCGTGTATAGGGCCAATTCCCTCTGCACGCCCATTTGACGGCCTATGATATGAGGTGAATTTGTTTTTGTGTGGCCGAATTCCTGAACTGACGTTGTTTGGAAGAGGCAACCTTATACGTGTAGAGTATGGAGCTTTTCTTGCGTCAATGGATAGGGTGTGGTAAAAGAAAAGGTTGAAACTAGATAAGACTTAAGTGACAGTAGAAGATTTTCTGTTGGCTCACGTGAATATGAAGTGCTGAAGACATCTACCACATCATAGCGAGTGTTGAAGTTATGTTAGATGCGTGACCGAAAACCTTCCGTGAATTGAACAGCGGGTCGCCCTGTAACGGTTCCTGGGGTTCGTGGTTGCAGCTGTTGCAAATGCTTTTCTTTTTCCCCAGTTTAGGAAGTTTTGTTAAAAAGGATATCTGATCATATATTTAATTTCGGGCGCGATGCAGGAGCAGAGCACTGTAGTACAGGAAAATTGACATATGGCACAACAGGTGGCTGGGTGGAATCGAAAATCTTTGTGTGGATGTAAATGGAACTAAGTGTTGAGTCAGCTACGTCTACAAGAGGGTATTGTTGTTACCCGGTTAATGTTTATAGTAGTGGGGACCATGGTTTCTGGAATAAGAGGTATAGATCTAATTACAATGTGTTTAGATGAACGGGACAATCTTAGTGGCGTCTTAGGTGTGAAAAGAAATGATAAACTGATAGGAATGAAACGCGATTAAAGAGTTGTTTGCGTGTGGGGAGATTCTGACTCCCTTGACCCTTTTCTCTGCGTGCTGACGTCGGTGGCCCTAGTTCATCTTTTTCGTATAGGTATTACAAACGGCAGATGCTCGAGAGAATTGCCCTCTCGCATTCCTCCACCACTACGTCTCCCTCGAACACAAGAGGTGCCTTTGTCATCTCGTGAAATTTTGTTTGGAGTTCAGTAACACTTTCTTGGTCATTGTTGGTACCTCCTTGTTTCCAGTCAATTATGCTTTGTGTAAACTCATTGAAAATATGAACTAACTCGCCATGTCATATTTCAATCTTCCTCTATTTAATCCCGCGTCTGCGCCCACCTGAGAAATTTGCGTAGGCAAGGGGACTGGTGCGCGTTACTTATTTCCATTATTTTAATTTTTTCTTTATGTAATTTTTATTTATTATTTATTTATTTATTTTGCCCCCTTTCCTTTGAAGAAGGCATTGAGATGGATTACTTTCGGTGGTATCATGTAAAAAAAAAAAAAAAAAATAAAAAAAAATATGAGAGAATAAATGAAGTACGTTGAAATGTTTGGTATGTGGAAAGGATGGATGACCAGACGGTCGGTTAAACGGATGTATAGTGGTAAGGGTGTTGGGAATCGACCGGATGGGAGACCAGAGAAAAAGTGGAATGAGTCAGAAAAGGAATGCCTGGAAGAAAGAAAATGTAGTTTGGCAGAGACGAGAAGAAAGGAGTAACAGGAGTAAATGGTGGGTTTGTGAGGAGCTATGTTGTAGCCCCACCTGGGCCAAGGAATGAACCCCACAGTGAGGAGAGGTCATAGTTGAGGGTCGATCGCGGTCCCATGGCCTAAGGTGGATTTTTCTGACTACGACGAGTCTTCACTTAAGGGTATTATAAAGGGGGCGGTAAGGGCTGGGCTTTCTTTCTATATTGCTTTATATTCTTCTACTATTTTTATGTTTCCCGTATATGTACGCACCTTGCCTCCAGTCTTGAGGAAAAAAGATGGTTGATTAGATGATGATGATATGATGATGATGATGATGGATTTGATGATGAATGATGATTATGATGATGATGAGGATGATTAGATGATGATGATGATGATACGTCAATTATTTATAATATAGTATATATATATAAATATATAAATACATTATATATATATATATATATATATTATATATATACGTATAACTATATACCTCTACATCGAATGCTAATATATACCGTATCTAGAATAGAATACGTTAAGTTTTCATAAAACTTGTACTAATGTACTTGTATCATTGTACTGTTGAAACAACATTCCTAGAGTACTTGTACTTGTACTTGTATTGAACAATTCTTAGTAAGTACTTGTGTACCTTGTCCGGTACTTTGTACCTTGACAAAAATGTTACTTGAACCCCAAGCCTGGCTCCTTACGTGACGATCGGCTCATTCAAATATTGAATAGATCTGGTTAAACATGGGATTCAAAACACTCACATGGCATATTATACGCATACAATGAATTTTTCCGCAGAAGTTTCTTTCAGGTGCACATCTGCAAATTATTAGGTGTGCATAAATCATTTTAGTAAGGGGGCGTACCCCTTTACACTTTATTTATTATAATAATATTAAATATATTATATATATATATCATATATATATATATACTATATATAATATATAGTATAAATAATACTAATATATATATTATATAGGAACTTATATTATTATACATATATATATGGTGAAACTGTATTTATATATAATGTATTAATACTGTTCAAGTTATCAATTCACTATAAATTGTATATCCTTATAGTATAATTTGGTGACCGGTATATTTACTATGATATATATACACTAGTATATATATTATGGTATATAATTCTATAAAATATATATACCTATATATACTATATATATATATATATATAAATATATAGGTTATATAAGTACGACCCGATCGGCTTACCTTATTATAATATATATATATATATATATTATATATATATGATATAATAGCATGAATAATTAATATATATATAATATATATCATACTATATATATATATATATATATATATATATATATAAGCAATATAAAATACTAATATACTCAAAAAAGCAAAACTAAACGCAAAGTAAATTAGAACGTTGGTCTTAGCATTTTGTCCTACGATTTGGTTAGCCGATTGATTTATTGTGGCCTACGTTTTGGGGCGAGTCAATAAGAAATTTCTCGTCAAACCATTTTACCTTTTAAGAAATTAATTGTCGACGGTTTTTTTGGCAATTTAAAAGAAGTTCAATCTCCGCCTATGAAAATACAAATCTCGCACAACCAGATGTAAAAAACTTAGTACAGAAAAACAAAACAATATAACGTGACCAGCAGAAAAATCAACATTGAGAAATAAGAAATTTACACTGGACGTAGACCGCTGAGGCTAGTACTAGTGGCTGTAACGCAGATTAAATATCATTTAGGACTCCTTTAAGCTGCTTCAAAGCCTCAATATAATCCGTGGATTTTGTGTAAGGCCTACCAACGAGTTCGACAATAAGGTCGGCCTTATAACTTTGTCTAACAATATTTAGATCAAAAGTAGGACTCTGAAAGTATAAAACTGGGTTATCGAAAAAGTCATGACACGCGTACAGTATGACATACATACTTGTACACGTAGATTTCGGTTAATATTTTATTTTAAAATCTTCAAAAAGTAGAAAAAATAGAAGTAAGCAAATTGTGTTAGCAAATACTCTCTTGTTATTTGTCCCAAGCTGACTTGGAACCAACAAAGTTTTGTAACTGACGTTATTGATAACAACGGCTAGCATAAATGATATGTTATTACTAACAAAAGGCATTCAGTTTTATGATAAAAACTTAATATACAGAATAAGAAAATAGCAAATTGCTGTTTATACATTTCCCATCACTGCATTTGAATAACTAACTCCAGTTGGGTATGTTATTAGGGAATTTATAAACTATTTATAAACAAGAATGTACTCGGGTTGAGCAATACCTTCGTCTCCATTTGTGATATATAAATATATTATATTTATATATTGTATAAATATTATCTACCTAAAAATTCATTATTTAAAAGGTTGCATAATCTCGTCTAAGTTAGTCACTAGCAGTTAAATCCGAATCCGAAAACAACGCTTTAATAACGAGGTTTTATTGCGATTTAGTATGTGAATAATTAAATGAGCGATAACTTATACATCATATACTCCTTCAACGATATACTATGCTGTAAATAGCTTAATGTTTTTGACAGATTTTTTATTATTATATGCACACTTTTTGATGAAACATTTAGTTTACTGGTAATGCTAAAGAATCTCAAATTTAAAGCGAAAATTTAATCAAGTAGGGAACCGCCATTGTCTATTTACAGATTTATTACTAATTATTAATGATGTTAACTTGTAGTTACATAAGTGAATCTAATTTTAGTTATTAAACAAAGTCATCATTAAGCGTATCTTTATGCCAGAATTAGAGCAATGAGCAGAACATTTGACGGTACGAGAATTTTAATAGATTCCTAAATATTGTCACAACAAACACTGTCGAAGATCGACGTTATACCTTACGTTAATAACTTTAAGCTCTTCTTTCAGAATTGAAACTGAGGTTATTGAGATTTATCATATGTAATTACCACTAGTGAAATAAATATTATATCATTATAGGTTGACATTTTAAGAAACGATGTACCATAGTTACAGAGAGAACTATATCGAATAAGCACTAACGAGAACTTAGGTAAGTTTAGAACGAATATCACAATTCGCTTCAAAAAGACATACCTGTTTACTAACCGATTTGATGGAGTATCGCGAGAAAAGTTTTTATGCTTTTCCATCCTTATACCTAGTGGAAAGGGGTTTCAGCGCTGTTGCCAATCTCCTAGCAAAAAAAGAAACAGACTGGAGGACATCATTAACCGAGGAGATTTGTAAAGATGATAACATAACTAAATGGTATTTACACAAATATGTTGAAAAGGTAATCGAAGAAAAACGTCGGTCCCCTAAATAGCAAATTTATTTTTGCTTAGTTATATTTATTGCATTATTAAATCAAGATACTTATAAATTTTATTATATTTGGTTCGCTTAAATAATATGTTAATTATAAACAATGTATAAAACTCAATATTTAATTATAAAATTTTTGCAAAAAATTCATATCAGGATATGTCGATAAGGGCTATATCACCAAATACAGAAATATTGAGCTGTGAAATAGTGGTTCTTGAATTCAATTAGCTTTAGATCACTGTTCTATAATTTGCAGCCAATCATTTTCTGTATTATTTATTTATTTCAATATTATATTGTGAGAGATACTTCACCTCCTATATGTATGGATTATTCGACTAATGTTGACTTGTCTGAGAATAAGTAACCTTAGATAAGTGCTTATTTCTCAGCTAATCCCTGCAGCAGGTAGAATTAGCTCCTCTGCTATGGTGTGGAAGCTTATTGTTTATATTAGTCACGATTTTTAATGAACACCAATGCAACGCTTATACGCCCATTCAGCCGAGCCATTATCCTTGAATTGATAGACTATGACGAGAATCATAGAGACCATATCTATACATTGTATTGCTTATAAATTCTTATCAAATTCATCTTTTCTTTATCAAAAAATAACATATCTCACTTCACCAGCACTGATCTGATTACTCATGGATCGCATGTCTCATGGTCATCGCACTCATTATCAGGGCCAAACGTTGGCTGACACACTGAGCTTACTTCTTCTATGGCGACATTGCTTTATAAAGCCAGAAGTTCAAATTAAGCTTCATTAATTCTGCGGTGACTGTATTGGGGAGCGTTGGCGTCTACGATTTCTACTTTTTTATATAGATACACCCCAATATCTATTAAATTTTAGGAAAGTTGAACATGTCTTAAAGGCTTTCTAGACACGCTATGCACTTTTGTTTTGAGTCGACCTAGTTTTTCGGCCAGTATTTTCACTGCCAACACTATAAATTAAGATTAGTGGGAGCCTAGTAATCAGTAGTTAAGATCCTTGGGCGACAACTGATAGCAAGTTAAGTGTCGGATAATATCGTCATATTCCTGCTGTATGATGTCCCTATAATAGTTTATATCCTCAAAGTATTTAATGAACTTACTGATAAGAGTCTTTCGAACTTCAAAGTACTTGATTGCTTACACGATATTGACTTGCAGAATCGTTACACTCGGAGAAACGGAGTTAATGAGTTCAACTCATATACTTGTGTACAATATTCATAGCTATTACATTTAGAAGAACAGATAGCGCGTATACGGGAGTGGAAAATTCTCATATTATTTGTGTTCTCTATTTTATATATCACTTATTTAAGCTCTAGTAAGTAGCATAATTTTCAGCCTCAGAGAGCTATGAAATACGTGGAAAAGAATCCATATGCAACTGCAGGCAAAGATCTTGAAAATTCTGAAGTTCATATATTTTACTAATACTATTAAATTGATAGTATCTTAATCGTAAAACATTATTTGTAATTTAAAAATTAAAAACTATTATTTAGTCTTTTAGGCCTCAGATAGTATTTATTTTTAGTCAAAAACATCTCGCTAACAACATTTTTCGTTCTTTGTAAGGAAGTTTACTAAGGCTAGAAGAAAAAAATTACCCCAGCAGTATTTAGGCATTAATTTATTCTTTTAATTGACACTTCTCTTCTTTTCAATCTGAGAACTATATTTCGTTATTCGGTGGACGATGGCAACCTCCGCATGAGATGTTAACTTGTTCGGGGCAGACACTTAACGCCCTCTCCGCACCAGGCGTGGTCGGGCGGACACAAACCAGTTAAGTTTTGGAAACCCATCTTTGGCTGGTCACCTACCTAAAATGAATATGAATCAATAAATACGGGTTAAATTAACAGACTCTTTTACTGGGTCATATAACTCATTTAGTTGCTCTATCATTAATTATCATAAGTAATACCCTGTAGTAGGTAGTATCGATTCTAGCTAATGCATTCATTATACTACGTTAATATAAGTATAATTCACCTCCTATTATTCCTCCTTCCCTCTATACAGTTCAAGGTGTCTAATTCATTTGCCGTCTAGTAGTCACATTTAGTTTACTCTGTTAGACCTCAATTAATTTACTTAAAGTATGACCTAGACGATCTTCCTCAGTGTTGGAAGCCACGCACACCAACACAATGTCCGACCTATTCCGAAAAAAGGAAGTCCTATGTCTATGATCGCTTATTCTATACTTATATCTAATCTTTGTACCCTATATGAGCTCTCAAAGCTTGTATTTCATTATCTTAAAGATATTAGATCTTTGAAAACGGCTTTCTTAGTTAATCTACGCGAGCATTCTTAATTAGAAGTTACGCATACTGGATAGTCATCCATTGGTTAGTTGGCTTACTTGTGTACTCGAGTATGCCTAGTAACAGTTATTAAGCTTTCAGCGTTCAAGGTATTAATATACAGCACTTGTTGCAAGATAATATATTTCCCATATTGATTAATCCGAGTCTAGTCTTTGTACCCTTTAAATTTGGTTACTGCGTTAGATATTTCACACACGTCACAACCGACTGGGAATCCTATACGGGCGGATGTTTACATCTTGACGTGGTTAAGCGCTGGCTTTTCGTCTATATTTCGGATATTCCCGTGCCTTTATTAGCAATTTCTCATTTGCACGCGGGCCGTGTAAATTTTGACTGTCACGTCGGAGGACATTTTGCAATAAGGGTTCTTCCAAGATCTCTTTCATATCACCTTCTCTATGAGGTTTGCTACGCTCCTGCTTTTAGCTTATAACTTATGTATCTAGCTTTACTTTATCAAAGTCGCTGTTATGCAATTATTCATGGCTTTTAGTACTTGATATGTGAATATATTAGGAGGGCAAGTACTTCTTATCTTTTTCTGTCATATTGATATTAGAGAGAATGTTTATTTTACTATTAACAGATTATTAGGTTCAGTCTTAGTGCATTCATTATCATTAATTATTAGTCTTACTTTCATTAATGAATGCTCGTTGTACCTTGCAATCTCTATAATACTCTATCTTATTTTACACAGTTCACATTTACATTTAGCCCTAGTTAATTTACTCGAGCCCTTCATTTTAATCCTTCTTTAAACATAAGTTATTTACAAATTATCATATTCTGTTTCATTCAGTTTGTGCATAATTTATTTATTCATCGTCTAATTTTATTATATATATTATTTGGAACTAACAAAAAAGTCAACCAAAATTTAAAAATGGAGGAAAATGAGTCCGTTCTTAATTACCACCTTTAAACTTTACAGAATATTCTACACACTTATAAGACCTTCGATAAACAATTCTACCATTTTATGAGGAGACATCTTTATATGTTAAAACGTAAAGGGACTTTGAGTTAGGATAAATAAAGATATAATTGTGTACAACTGTCCTATTGAAATTTTTCGCAGATAGAGTCCGTTCTCGGGTTTATACAACTTAAGAATTACCTTTTATCACAACGCTACAGAGGAGATCCTAGAAATACCTCACCAACCATTTATTCGGTTCCGAAGACATAGTAAACTTATACTAGATGTAACATTAATGACGGGCTTTCAGTAACCTATACTACTAAATGCTCCTACTACCTGACCGATTTCAACGGATACGAAGAATTAGAATCAACATTGGTGAAAGTTTACATGTTTAATCAATAAATAAAATAAAACTTTTTACCAGACAATTTAGTTTGATTATCCCCCTTTTTTTTTATCTTGTAAGATTACGGTCCAATGGCTTAAATACTATAAATACTCACATTTTTCTGTCTATCTTACACTCTTTGAATGTCTGTTTACATATATGAAATTTATTGGGTGGAACATCTATCAATTATAATAACAATATAATGAAAAAAAAATAAAAAAGCATTATTCTATCAGGAGAATAAGGTCTATTTATAACAGTGGAAATAAATATAATATAAAATAATATGTATTCTAAAAAAAATAAATTTCCGATCACACTCTCCTGAGTAAATATTCGGCAAAAAAAAATATTGCTTGCGTATATATATTAAGTATAATATAGCTGCCTTACAAACGAAATATATTAGATACCTTGGGAGTTCTGTAATTAATAAGTTTAATACCGCTATATATTTTAGCGATGATCACTTATTTTTTCTCTCTATTAATTACTATGTTAACTTTGTTGTATTCCCCTTGGGCAGACGAAAGTTACATACACCCACTTATATTAAGCAACGGTCACTCCTACACCCTCGCACCCATTTTATCATATTATCCGCGACGATCCACAGTAACTGTCTCGAAATAGGGCGTTTCTTCTTTAAAATTTAATAAAGATTCGGAAAATTTTATTTATAAACGTAAGGTAGATATCTTGGACAGCGGCTCCGAGACCGTTTTTATATTGATTACTTTATTAGATAATAATAAACTACAATTTTAAAAGTAATACAGTATATATAATAATAAATTAATGAATGGAGGTTGTTACTCTCCAAATAATTACAAATTATAAGTTAAAAATGGATTTCTCTATATGGTCGAAAAGGGAAGCTCGGTTCTTCGCTATGGATGAATTGTGGATATTTCATAATGACCAAAAGACATTGCACTTGATAAATTGGACAGCCTCGTGGTCACTCAGTTGGATATAACTGGAAAAGGATGCTTCACACTATGTATTCACCTTCGCTATTTCTCACTACTTATATATATATATAATTGCGCTTGAAAAAGATGCGGCGTGATGTTGGTACTTCATCTCTTCTTTCTATAGGTCCCGCAGGCGGCAAAGGTGGTCAGAATACGGAAATGGTCCAAAATTAGGAATATATCACATACATTCACGATCTATTTCGGTTGCTCGCAGTTTGATAAAGGCATAATTTTAAATCTCTGAACTATCACCTAGGGACTCGCATTTTAAGGTGTATCAGAACAAAACAAAGCGCCTAACAATCGTGTAGAGTCAATACGTGTGATATCAACTCAACAAACCAATATCCACGGCTTTCAATTGTGGTTCGTAATTCATACGTCACGAGTAAATATTGTAATTTATACCATTGTGGGCTCACATATATCAGGAAGCGCTCGGGAGGGCAGAGCAATTGGGAAAAACTGGGAATAATCCAGAATTTAAGTCTAAATGGCGAAACGGAGTGAGACAAAATATCTAAATCTAGCAGCTGAAAGGAAGAATGGAAGCTTGGAAAAAATGATATCGAGAAACTAGCTAGAAAGGATTGGGACAGTTAAAAAATATTCCTAGAATAGCCGGTCTCGTACTTTTTTTACATTTTACGACGAAATAGATTTAAAAAACCCACCCTCTTTATTTTATAAGAACTCACTAAAAAATATTTATAGTGAATTTGTTGGATGAAATGTTCCGTTTACACGTTCCTCTATACACACAACAAAAAAATAATAAGATCACTGAACTAAAGGGCAAACTAATTAACTTTGAAAATGGAATTAATAAACGTGAAACTTGTAAGAGCTAGGGGTCCGGGGAAGGTGCTTAGCCCATTGAGGAATGAAGACGTATCTATATAGACTTATTTATGTGGTACTTACGCATTTAATAATTCTAGTATGTATAATTTCTCGAATTTCTCCAAGAGCAAGTTCTATGGGAGAACAAATGAAATGGAAGAGCTAGAATGGGTAGATACACGATGGACCGATATATTATGATATAAGTGAATGAAACTCGGCCAGGCCGCCAAGCTTTGAGTTGAAGCTATTAATTTATTCATTAATACTATGAATTAATTAGATATATAACACCTTTTTTAAACGTTTTTTAATATCAATGCCGTACGTATAGGATAAAAAGTATTACACAAAAATCGCGACCGGGTCAAATAAATTGATATAGCAATTTCAGAAGTTGTCTATGAAAACTAATCACGTTACAAACATGAAATTATTTACTTTCATAGGAAAAAAATAATAAATTTGCTAACAACTAGTTACTAATATGGTACTTATACATGTACCAGTAGAATCAGTACAATATTCTGATTAAGAAGTGTGAATTTCAACTCTAAATTCGAAGTAGTTATCGGAAAAAGTTGAATTTCAGATTTCACAAAAGAATGAACTTTGATCTCTTGTCACAGGTCAAAGGGGTTGATTTAAACCATGAAATCAATACAGAATAAAGAATGGAGTTTTGTGTTTTTATAGATATATAATTGATTACGACTCAAATAATTACAAAAGATATAATAGCGCTTTATCTAATCTGACTAAATAGACCAAAAAAATCGATAAAACTATTTTTTCGGTTAACAAAACTTTAATTGTTAATAAATCAAAAACTAGATAAACTAGTGTTATGATACTAGTACGAGTGTAAATTTCATGATGATAAATGTTTATCGAACGTTATTTAGTGATCTAAATCGGTCCGTGCACTATGCAAAGAACTGAATTTGAAGTGATATCACAGCACTGTTAAATAGCTTGATATATATAAATTACACGGGAATATACCGATATTAGAAATCACGGGGTGTACTAATAAATTTAAAAGGCCTTATTAGCGTCTGTGGTATCATATATTACTGCTGACGTAATATTATAAATCTTTCGCTATTAGGCGAGTATGAAATAATGCTTATTAGGTAACAGTGCAATAAATTTATAATACTAACTTGACACCCGCTATCTTATACGCTGAAATGAGGGGCTCTGAGTGGTGGTCTTGAACTAACTTGTTTAATATTATATCTATATATATATAATTAATATATTTATATATATATATATACTATATATAATAATTTATATCCGTACACTTGATTTAGAATGAGAATGTTTACTATATTAATATATATATAATTAATATTAGTTATTATATAATATATATAATATATAAAGATATTAATAAATATATATATTATATTATATATATATATATATATATATATATATATTATATAATATATATATATAATATATGATTATAGAATATAATATTAATATAATATATAATATGATATATAATTATATATTATATTATATATATAACTTATTTATATTAATATATATTATGATATATATATTAAATTATATAAATATTATATAATTATTATAATTAATATAAAATGGTATAATATTTTTTATTTTAGTAAGTATATATATATAAGTATAGTATAGTAAACATAAGTATAGTATATTTTACTATGAAAGTTTCCAAACAGCAAATATACTACTAATTATTCAAAAATAAATAATCTTACACTAAAAATATAACAATAAATAATCTCTTAAGAATAAATAATCTTCACTCATATTGAGCTATATTTGAATAATATTTTTATAATTGATCAAACTTGAAATAAATATATATTTTTAAGCATTATTTATTGTTTAAATAAATGATTGGAGAATTTTATACAAAAGACTTTAACGAGATTTCTTTTAATTAATTTATTCATAACATTTAATTACATCCTAAATTATTATAAGATATAATATATTTTATTAAAAATTAATAATATAATTTAATATATTAAAATTGGATTTACCAATTAATTAACTAATAGGATAGAGCAAGAGCAAATATGGGAAATAATTTTTATAGTGGGATTTTGGGGAGGGTTTGGGGATGCGGATGCCAGTCCTCATAAAGTCAAAAATAACATGGATGACTCTCTGAAGATAATCGAACCCAATATAAATCTAACTAGTAGGGTAACAAGAATAGATTATATCAATAAAAACGAATGTAAAAAGTCCAAAATAAAAGAGGTCAATACAAGAAAATTAAAAAGAGTCGGGTTGCGCCTATGCAAACATACGGCAAGAAACTCAAATAAAACGAGAGAGAGAGAGAGAGAGAGAGAGAGAAGGAAGAGAGAGAGAGAAGAGAGAGAGAGAGAGAGATACAGAGAGAGAAGCACAGAGAGAGAGAGAAGAAATTGTGACAAAGATAATAATGTGACACGTCCTTTTTAGGCCAAATGATAAATGTTATAATTAATAATATATTATAAACATATGTTTTATAAGAGGAATTTCTAGATGTATTGCTTTACTAATATAAAAATCTTTAAACAAGGCACTAACGTATAATATGGTCATCAGTAACCAATTTATTTATGATTCAACGGGAAATCTAATTAGGTTAGTTAAAAGGAGTTAAATGAAAGTAAACCCTGCAATATATATATTATTATAATTATATATAATTATATATATAATATATATATATATATTTATAATATATATATATATTAATATATATATATAATTATTATATAATATATAGTATTAATATTAGATATATATATATATATATATATATCATTTGGCGTAGCCAGGGGGGAAGGAGGGGTCCGGGCCCCCCTTCTCGCAAGCAACTCTATAAGCGCATGCTCGGTTTGAAAAAATAGTATCTTTTTGGAAAATGTGTGGATACCTCCGAAGAATTATGATTTCGCAGCAGATGGCACACATCAGAACAGAAGATTTATCCACCAGTGGCTGGACACATATTCACCATGGTTAGTTTACTCACGATGGCTGAAGGGAGCCTTCTGCAAATATTGCATATTGTTTCCACCGTCAATCAGCATAAGGAGAGGTGGTTGGGGATCTTTCATAATCATACCGTTTAAGAAGTATAAACAGAAGCACGAAAATTGCAAAGCTCATGTCCAAACCCAGGGGCACCAAGCAGCAATTAACCATGCAAATCAGTTCACACATGCCACTCCAGTGGACATTCAACTTCATCGTTCAGGACAAAAAATGATTGAAAGAAATAAAATAATACTTTCCTCGATTATTTCTTGTATTATAGTTTGTGGCACCAATGATTTGCCCCCTCAGGGGTAAAAATATCGATGAAGGCGTTTTCAGTAATTTATATCTTTTACGTATTGAAGCAGGTGATTCAGAATTAAAACGCCATTTTGAACATGGACCAAGAAACGCGTCATACCGATCACCTACAATACAAAATGAAATAATTGATCTATGTGGCGTTACAATTCGAGAACAACTAGTGGCGACGGTTAATCAAGCTTGTGCTTATATGCATACTTGCCGGATCGAAAACCGCGGATATTTCCGGAAAGGAGAAGTTTTCTATTGGTCTTCATAATCTTCAACCAAGATAAAATAAAAGAGGAAATTCCTTGAGTTAGTAGAGCTACATAAGGATGGATGCAAGAGCAGTTAGAACATATCTAATGATAATTATTGTGGCCTAACTTAAATC
Source organism: Trachelipus rathkii (assembly GCA_015478945.1). Taxonomy (NCBI): domain Eukaryota; kingdom Metazoa; phylum Arthropoda; class Malacostraca; order Isopoda; family Trachelipodidae; genus Trachelipus; species Trachelipus rathkii. Next base: position 76,107 of record JABUQX010094937.1, read on the forward strand.
TTAGATCTCTGACAGATTACGGGCTTAGGTTCGAGGATGCCAACAATGTCTGGGAAGAAGGAGGTGTGCAAAGCTATTGAGGCCAGAATATTAAAATGAGCCCAGTATACTTCCATGCTCCTCGCAAAAGCTAATCTGATGTTAGATTTAAATGAAATTCAGAAATCGAAATGGTATGTTGGAACTATAAGGGAGATAATTACATGGTTTTTTTCGTGATTCCGTCTTACACCGTCGTCTACCCAAACATTTCCAAATTTGGCGAGACCAGATGGTCAGAAAAATAAAAAGCGCATACGTATTTTTTAAGACCATTCGTCGAAATAATGTTTGATCAGGAATGAGAGCAATAGGTTTAAAACCATAGCTTACTTTTAATATACATAAGTTTATCAGACGCGCACCGGAGATCTGCGGGAAGGGGCAGGGTGGGGAGGGACGTGCACATATCATTTCCTCATATTGGAGACTATATATTTATCCGGGACATTTCCAGAGTTCCTTTTTACGAATTTTCCTTTCATCATATAATTTTATAGTATGCATGTCACACTATGAGAGAGAGATGAACCCAAGCGCTTTGTCTGTGTCTTCTCTCTTAGTTTAAAAAAATTAAAAAAGAATTCAAAGTTTTATAATTATATCACTATGTTATATACTGTTATAGTATATAATATTTAGTAATTATAATTATTAGTATATATATATATATAGTATATAATATATTTAATTTGTATAATTATATTTATATGATTAGATTAATATTATGTAATATTAATATTATCATATTAATATATAAATATAAAATTTATATATTAATAATATAAAATTATATTAAATTATTATTTATATGATATTATATATATTATATATATATGATATATATAATATATTAATTATTACTATATAGTATGTAAGATATTGCTTTCCTCCAAAGATTAGTTTAAGAGGTCAGCGAAGCCAGCATCCGATTTCACGCAGCTCTTCAGAGAAGTACACGATCTTCAATCAGCTGACCCATCTCGGGCAGTTCATGTCTTCTCAAGGCTCTCTCCACGCAATCTCCCTATCTTTCTTCGGTCTTCCATCCGGCCTTACTTGACAAGCTCGTCCATCTACCACCTCTCATATTCTACTCGCCACTCGTTTTCTCAGCACTCTTACTATATGTCTCCACCATCTCAGTCTGGCCGAATCTATCCTGTTCAAACAGGCACCACACCACCACACCAACTCTCTCAATAACCTACTCGTCTTTTCCACCATCTGTCCTCAACTAATTTTTATTACATATCAGTCTTGATCCTTATTTACACTCCTTGTGTAATGTTCATGTTTCTGATACCATAAATGTTCAACAAGATTTACTCAGCAAAGGTTCCTAAAATATTGATCTTTTTTCACTATAAATAATCGATTCAATCTTTCATAATTTGAATACCGCTCTCATTGCCCTTACGTATCTATTTCCATTCTTTCCTCCACCTCTTGTACACATCCTCCTTTGCTCAAACTTATGTGAATGAGAGCCAGACAGCTCTCTCATTTTCTCCCATACTTTCGATAAATATGGGATCTTCACTCTCTTTCACCTCTACCTCACTCTCATTATAACTGTCTTCCGCATTCATTGGATCTCAACCCAACGCTCACTTCAAGTCTGTCGCAAAAGCTCTCCATAAAGTCCCTCTCAACATCTCCTCCTCTCCACATCCAACACGCAACTCGATCACGCATACACCATTATATCACCATCCACATTCGGAATTCCTCTTGACTTTTTTGACCATACATCAAGTAAGCTTAAAGAGTAATTGGGTGACAGGGAACACTGTGCTGTCTCACTCTGTCCTCACTCTCAAACAATTTTTAGCTTTTTTAACATCCATCTCGCATTTTACGTACAATACGCTATAATATAGGACTTATTAGTGTTATCATCTCAGTCTTTGAATCCTCACTCCGTACAATACACCTCCATTCAACATCTCCAAAGCCTCTGGCTCGTGAGGGTGGAGTCCAAGACGAATTATGAGGTCCAATGAGATTAGTAATAAATGCTAGTTTTAATTATAATGTTCCTAAACCTCTTCTTACTCAAACTAATCTCTTAAATGAGGAAATGATCAGGAATCCGAGAATTCACTCTACGCCGCTATCCTCTCCAATTGTTTCCTTCGTAACTGTGTCTGCATACTTTCTATCATTCTTATATTGTGCTCAAAAATCTTTTTCGGTACACTTTTGCATAAGTGGTCCATACAATGGCTATCATTACACTATAGTTAATTCCACTGTCCCATTATCTTTCTTTCACTTTTATAAATGTTAAACATTGATTACATTCTCCCTCATTAAATTGGGAACCATTCACCGATTTCATCCAACATTTATTTAAAAAACTTCCAGCTATTTTTATTCTTCATTAGTAGAATTAAATGATCATCATCTCTATTGGTATTCCATCTTCGCACGCCGAATGTTACTAATCAATTTGCCAATGCTTTCTCACTACTCTCCAATTCATATAAAAGAACACTTCAATTTGCACTTGTACATATTGCTCCTTTCCCATTTCTCTCTTTCTCCTCATTGGATATTCGTCACCTCTCATTTACCTTCCTGTGCTGTAAGTACCTGTCCTTCCTTATTTTGATACGAAATTTTGTTACCTTTGTTTTTTTGTAGAAATTTTTGCTAAGCCTGAAAAATATGCTTCTTCCTCCTCTGCATCCTCTCCAATTCTCTGCATCCTTTTCCGCCATCCGAAACTTTTTAGCCTCCTTCGTCATTATTTTCTGCTATGCCTTCTGTGCTATCGTTACTACGTGTATTCATTAACACTTTCTCTCGCTTCTGTTCTTTATTTCTAACTCATACACCATCATTTTCTGTTGTTCATTCTGTACATATGACACACCTACATTCTCCACACATATTGTTCTTACCTCGTTCACTATTCCTGACAACTATGTATGTTTCCTTCTGTGTCGGAGTTTGTAAGCGTCTGCACCCTGTATATATAGCAATTGTTGTCATTATATATCATATTTATTATTCACATTATTATTATGAAATCTAAAATGAAAATGCATTATATATATTATAGGTTAATGATTCTATTATAATTCTTTATATTGATAATAAAATATATTTAAATTTATACTTATTTACATATAATTATATATAATATATATATATATATTATTATATAAGTATTATTAATATTCGCGATATTTATTAAATAAATATATATATATATATATATTATTCATAGCATATATTATTATATATATTATAAATGGTGTAATATAAATACTTATATTTATTTATATATTGCTTTAGATTTTTTTATTATTAATATATATTATACAGTAATATAATACATTTTATTGTAAAGCTCATCTAATAATGATTATATATATAGATATATAAATACTATATATATATCAAAATTGTAAAATATAATATATAATAATTAGTATATATTATAATATAATATATATATATATATATATATATATATATAGATATATATTATATTATATATACTATATAATATATATATTATATATAATATATATATATAAATATATAATACTAGATATATATATATATTAATATATATATATATATATATATTTAATATTATATATAATATATATATATTATATTTTATATAATTAATATAATATATATATATAATATATAATATATTTTATATAATATTATATATATATATATATATATTATATTATATTATATATTAATATATATATATATATAGTTAAGTTAATAATATTATATATATATATATTATAATATGATTAATATATTAATATATATATTAATATTATTTATATATATTATATATTATATATATATAATATATATAATAGTATATATATAATAGAAGGTTGGAATGGGCCGCACGTGACCGAAGACCAGCCTTTACGGATATTGAAGAATAAGATATTTGCTTTCAAATCTTTAGATATCTAAGTGATGGTGAGTGGTTGGTTAGAGTTACGATGTCGTTAAATTTCATGTAGGGTCGTAGGATGTTATAGTGTAGCTGTGGTAAATGGGGTGGTTCACCGAGGTGTGGACACTGATATTTGGAACGCGCTTACGCCCTTTGTGGGTGTGATTCCAGCGTGGGGTGTTTATAAGCCTAACGAGTCATTTTGGGCAATTTTTCCGTGGGACCACCTTAAATTAAATCATCAGAACCAGAAGGTTCTGTTATGGATCCGAACAGTATCATTCAGAATCTTGAGAGCGGCTGGCTCATGGCGTACATATTGCACTAGACATTATTATTATATTATGACGTTCGAAGATTTCGATTCCGAAAGGAAATTACGAATTTCTGAGTCGAAAAACGATCCCTGTAAGGAGGGCGTTTTTTTTTAGGCACTCCGACTTATGATTCGCAGGGAGGTTTCTTCTTCGCACCGGTTCGAGTCGTGATATATACTCACATGGGTTATGAGTAAAACGTATACTCTTTTTCCATACACTTGGGTCACACTTAATTTGTTTCTATCTTTTGAAGGTGATAAACTGACACAAGACGATTTTTGTGCCCGGTAGGTTCACCCAGAGGGGTGCATGTGCCCCTTAGATGCTAAAGTCCAAATTCGTCTGAAAACCATGTGTAGGCTTAAGAATCAGAGGGAATGAAATTTTAATGTGATGTAAATTTACGAGGCATCTCCGAACGCGAGTACGAGACTTACGTCTCACGCGTCCTCCCTCCATGAAGGGGACGCTGAGCCTACCACAAAAAAAATATTAAAATGATTAGGTAGAAGACTGAAAACTGGATGGCTGGGTTTGAGGAGTCGGAGTTGGAGACGGAGACGGAGACGGAGACGGAGTTTGGGAGTCGGATTCGAGATCGGCGTCGAGTCCGATGCGGAGTCGGAGAAGGTCGGGAGTTGATTTCGGTTTGCGGAGTCCAGGGACCCTGCCGGAGGAGGTTCTCCCATTTAAAAAAAAGAAGAAGAAATGCATGGAATGCAAAACAGAGGAAGACAGAAAGGAAGAAGGAGGAGGAATGAGGAAGAGAAAAGGAAGAAGGAGGAGGAAAGGAGGAAAATGAGGAGCGAGGAGGACGTCTGAGGAAAGGATCAACTTTGAAAGAGGGGTTTGAGACTACCTATCAGCAAGAAGGTAATCATTCATCCAGGCCTCATGGTACGAATGCGGGGGCGCCGCTCGAGGCGCGCCAGCCTAGTTGCAATCCGCCGCGAAACCGCGCCCGTGCGTGCGACAACCAGTCAAGGCCACCCGCAGAGACGAATCCAGCACGCGTGCACGCTCATCCCGCTGCAGGACGCCAAGACTCCCCGAAAACATTTGCCATTTATCCGTACTTATTCAAACATAATCTCCAACACGCATGATTAATGATATCATTATTCAATGTAAGTTAACTTTTTAACTTTGAAAACATGAAACATAGAACATAATTTTTAATGATTTTTATTTTCTAGTCATAATTTTTTCTTGTTGGTGGCGGAAAGCGATATGATCAAATTCTTAGAATGTTTTTGACCTTGGTACGGGTAAAAATAAATAAGTTTCTTTTGGAATAAAAAAAAAGGAAAGGAAAACAAGTTTTTTATTTTAAACCTTATAACTAAACGCAAACTAAATAATCGTTAACATATAAATTTTTTAGGCATCAAATAAAAAAAAATTTCGAAAGAACATTATTTAAAAAACTATAATGAAATAAATAGATAGGGATTACACATCCCACACATTAATAGACGCTTGGAATAGATGTCGTACGTGAAACATTATGTCTTTCACCATAGTATTATTTAGGAGATATAATTCTTTTAGATCATTTGAATCATAAAAAGCATACAAAGGGAATATTTTTAATTACGATACACAGCTATCCAATGTCCATTGCTTGAAACAATCCCTGGGAGAGGTGTTGAAGATAAGTACCAGAGTCGAGTATCCATTTCACAGAACATAGTGTTCATTACAGTGCGAATACGCCTAAAAATCTTCTTTCGTTTCCGAAGTGCATTTAATATTTCTTCTTCATTCACATTATAAAATTCAAGATTATATTTGTGTTCTATCATCTCAATGATTTGCAGATGTCCAGATACACAAAGGATTGAGATGGTCAAAACTTGTCAATTTAAGACTCAGTCCTAAAGTTCCTTTCTTAGAATTGAGATGATTCAAACGAAACCACAAACTTTGTAAATGATACAGTTATAAACATACGTTTTTCAGCAAATAATTACTTGAGATAACATGGTAACCGGTTATCGTGCATGACACCGTATTGGCAAATAAAGTCGTAACAAGGCCGTGGCATTGGGCATGTGGTTCCTCATATATCGACTCATAATCACGATCCGAGTAAGGTTGAACCAATCACGTACTGACCCCTCTAAGTCCTAAATGGTAGATTTAAAAGGTGGACTTCCATAGTTTCCAAGAATATGCGTGCATGTTCACAATTCCTATAAATTACATTTCTGAGGTAAGCTCCCATTTGTATACGAGTATTTAGCGGTATAATTTAACTGCTCCGATTACACCCTTGGGTAAGAGTTGAAACAATTTTTAGTCTCATTCTCTTGATGGATATACTTATCGTATGTTTACTGGCACAGAAAGATTTTCTATTTCCATATGTTTAATGGGAGATAATTTCACTTTAAGTCATAAACGATACGCGTCCATAATTTATAAAGAATAGGATTTTTGTGCTAGCAGTTTGTTGCTAAAGAGCGCTTCTTAACATTTAGGAGCAAATCAGGTGTAGATCGTTTAACCTGATAGTGTATCCCAGATGGAGAATAGTCTTTCCGAGAGAATATATCACCAGTTCACGTCCAAATATTCATAGGTGATTATTTTTTAGATTACACAAGCAGGGTTCTGGTTCTCGTTACATCTTTAAATTGTGAATATCCAATGATTTAGATGAGATTCCTTCGCATCTTGAGAATAATTTATTAAAGTTTCAATATATAACTTCGATAGAGGTAACTTGCAGCTGATGCCACCTAGAAGTTTCATTTAAAAATCCTCAAGTTGATTAAAAGAACACGTATACAGGGAAATTTTTGTTTCGGTGGATACTATGTGTTCGTTTCTTAGATCTGAACCGTCTTCGTTAACTAATTTAATTTTCAAATATAAAAAACACATTCGATGGGTCAAGATATGGATCAGAAGTGCCTGAATATTGAAGATCAGAGGAGGTACATCTGTATTTGTGATTGCTTGAACGGGATTAATACTAATAAAGTTGGATCACTTACACTAATCTGTGTAGCGTTCACAGAGAAAGATCCAAATTCACTCTTCAACAGTCTGGGCTGGAGCACTGGAGAAATTGCATCTTTGCTGTTTACAACGTCCGTTGTAATTAATGAGGGCGAGATGTGTTTTAAACATCTCTTTATACTACAAAATAGTTATCAGTTTTCTACGTTTATGGTAAAATAATTTGCGTTTACATTTTCTATCATGTATTTTAAAGGTGAACTACATTAAATTACACTTTTCTTTTTAGCGTGGTTCCTTTCCTATTTTCACGTCTCATTATCGTTTTTTACGTGACTGACCCAATCACTTTTGACCTGTATCTTACGTCCTCGTATTTCGTTTGAACCTCCAATCTAAACATTTCACCAAATGTCAACAGTTCTCGTTTTACAGCTGTTCGAGGTTCGACACCTCCCATAATATCTTGGAAAGTATCTATACTGTCCTCGCTGCTTTTAGCAAAGATATTTACCTCTGATTTAAACAAAGAGGGATGGCTCGTCGACAAAGAAAGCAAAAACATCCACCTAAACCATACCCTCCTCTGCATTCTTGAACCCCTGAAGACTCTTCTCTTTCCAGGAACCTATATTTATTTATCGTCTTCATTTAAAGTCCTTTACACAATTCAGTTCCAGGTCCTTCCTTTAATGGCTTACCTTCTACAAACGTCACTTCTTATATAGAATATCGCAAAAGAACTAAGTGGGTTTTCGCAAAATAACATACTCGATCTCCAGAAAATTATAACGCTTTTACCTCAATAAATGACTATTAATAATACTTACGATAAGAAGGGCTTTAGTTAATTCCCCACGTAATGATTGATCTATAATATCTGTATAACATAGGCCATACCAGGATCTTGAAACATCTTAGTAGGCAAGCATACAAAATGTAATGAAGTCTTGTGTTCATTTTGTTGTGACATACTCTTCCAGGTCGGTTGTATCTAACATGTATGATCCTTTAGATGGTTGATATTATTTCCCGATATTTTGTTATCATGTGAGTAAGCAAAATTCTCAAACCAAACTGCCATGCTGAAAATTCAGCTGACATGAATTTAATTCATTCTAATCTAGTTTTGTTTATTCAAATGATCAGTATCAGATTCAAAATTCTCAAATCTAAACCCCTAAATTAATTAATATTTGACTTCTTTCTTGCTTTGTTGGAGATACACCTCGGTAACCGACTTATAGAGACCGTGGCTTAATACATAATTTTCAACGAAAAATACCATTTGGTGCGGTCTGTCATCATTCACTCTTTGATTTGGTTGCAATATGGTTTAATTTTTAAGTACATTTTTTAACATTATCACATTTCTATATATCGAAAACGCCAAATATGAAACAGGCAATTCTCTTAGCCGAACTTCGAGAATTAGTCACCTTAATCCTGCTTCATACATTTTCTAGATCGAAGAAGTTATAGGGTCGAACTAATCTAGTTGGTAGTCACAGCTTCTGATATTTATTTCCGGATATGTGAATCATAGAAGCCGAGAGGGCAGCGTTAAATAGAAATGATTCTTCAACTCTCCATGTTCCACGACGAAACTATCAGGTGTTTCTATATCGCTAGCATTTTTATATATTACTGTAAAATAACTTTTCTTTGACATGGGTATCCTACCCATTATGACAAGATTATTGACTTATTTTACTCTTTCACTTTTAGATATCTATCATTTTTTTCTATTTTATACTCATTGATTTTAGGATCGAAATTGTATTTCTGTATGGTTGTTTAGGAGCCCTTATTTCTCTTCCGTCCTAAAATCCCTCTAGACAGTTATAATTTTAACTTGTCTCTAGGGAATTCTCTGGATAGCATCTACTTTAAAACTTTTCTAACGACATCCTTGCTCATTACCTTTCTCTCAACACTTTTTCGTCAGTACTGATTTTCTTTAGTCCTAACTAAGCTTTAAATGCATTGTGTTATCTTTTTTTTTTCTATTGGTATAGTATCATTGAGATATGTGTTGTTACTTCACATCCTCTATAGTGGGTACATCTTTAAGGTGGTTCAGTGAGTTACCGTTATAAGAGTAGCCAAGTCTGTAAGTCATATCTTAGATTTAAACGTATTTCATCTCGTGAAATACCTCAGTGCATTCTTTCATTTATAGTCTTTGTACTCTTTAATATTGGCAGCTTTATTACTGAAATTGTTGTATTACCCTATGCATACTCAGTAACTGTATTCTTGAAATCTTTACCTAAAAATCTGTGACCCTCATATGTCATATCATTTTGATCTCTGTCATAACTTATTTATAATTTCTGCTGACGCTGTACAAACAGTCTTCTGCGATTTTTTATCTTTTAAAACTTTAACCATAAGTATCTGGAATATGACCATCTATCATACATTATAAGATAATTATCGAACCACCATCATTGTATAGAATTTATAATTTATCATAATCGTTTCAAGATAAGTTGCCATTTTCATATGTTTAGACACGCTCATTTTAAATTGGGGGCTAACGTTTTTCCGTGTAGGAAATTTTTTCGTATAGTTTATGAATTGTTAAAAGATCCTCACCTTCTAATAATTCTTGCAATTCTTATATAGAACTGTGAGGAAACTTTGAAAAGCGAAATAGAAAATTAAAGGACTGTAACTGTATGGCTGTTTCACCTCAAAGTAATATTTATCGACCGCTTCCTTGGCCTTATGATTCACAATGACATTAACAATTAAAATTTTATTCATTATACTGAAAGGTGATATTAAAAACCAAATGTATATATGAATGGGGGTTGTTTATTTTTTTGTTTTAATGTACAAAAAATATTCGAACTATTTTTAAATCTAGCAAGTCTATAAAACATACCATATGTATCAAGAAAGATAACCACTAGAAGTTACATCATACTTTTATCATTTATAAAAAAGGAGATTACATGATACTTCTATCATGAATAAATAATCAGATTATATCATCTTCTATCAAAAATGAAATTATGATCTTATTCGAGTTTTCGTTCTTGATCGCAATTGTTATTCTGATGTTAATCACTTTTTGATTTCTAATCCCGATGCAAAAGAGTACAGCAGGTAAGTTAGTATCAGGTCTAGGCGTCGTTGGAAAATACTTTATCGATGTCTAATTACCAGGATCACTAATTCCTCTATGTTTTTATTCAGTGATTGTAACTTCTTGGAAAAGATAATGAGTCTTAAGTTCTTTGTGTGATCCTGTTCGATTCATCCTGGATCAACTCAGGAGCCTTTCCTTCATGTCCACGATGAGAGATTCAGATATCAAGTCAACATATTCGTTCAAGTATTTGTTTTCTCATCAATAATTCGATCTGATTAGTCCGTGGAACTCATCCATGTAATCTGATCTTTTAAAATTTTATATAGAGCTATACCCGCTTTCTTACTCCTCAATGGTAAGTCTTTCCTTTGCGTATATGTCCTAAAATTAGCTTCTCTGTTCCCATGGGTTTAGTACTGTGTTAGAGCTGTATCTTCCTGGATGTTTTTTAATAAAACTTTAAATCTACTAATTTTTGTATAGGGAATTTTGATATAGGATTCTTTTCATGAATGTTAACATTGGAGTTTAATATTAGAGATGTCTTCTCAACTAATTATTTATCTGTTAAACTTGAGGAATCATATAAACTCAACGGTTGCTTGAATCAATGTGGCTCATTTAATGTGGAATTGTAACTATCCAAAACTGCATGCTGCTGAAGTGTCTGATTTGTGAGGCTGTTCGAAACTGGTGTGTCGTGGTGTGTGTTGTGTGTTGTGCTTTGCTCTGTTTGTGTGTAGTTGTGCTCATGTTGGTGAGTTTGTTCGCTTGTTGTTGCTGGTTGATGGGTGTGTGTGCTTAGTTGTAGAAGTGATGGTTTGTGCTTGATATTCAGCTTCCTCCATAACGTGTGTAGGGCTAAACCACTACCTTCTTCATCATTGAGCAAGCCACTGGTTCAAAGAGCACACACGGAAAGAGTAAAGGTAGAACACACCACACCTTTCTGTAATAGTTTCTTTTTATTTTTAAGCTTTATTACGTTAGCATAGCCAGTTTTTTATGATGTTCTAATGGCCTCACGTACTTACCCTTCTCTGACTTCTCTTTAAATGCACATGTGTCCTTTTATAAGATTAGGCATACTTAGCTATTACTTTGTATTAAGTTTTTCATCTCAGCACGCATCAGTTTACGTTTTGTCAGAAGGTTTCAGGCGTTACTAAATTTTCTCATAAGAGTAAATAAGATAGACGCACTAGAGTACTTCATTATTCAGGAGAGTATTGGTACGACTTGGTCTCAATCTCGTCAGGTCTAATACTCATTGTCACGCATTAACATTCTATGCGTGGTTCTTAGTGAGAAACTCACACTGAGAAAGAATACACCGTGAGGTTTATCGATGCTTAACTTCTTTATATACCTTTAAAATAACTCTTACGCTTGACACGGGTATACTTTTTGGGTGCCACAACATATGAGATCCAGAACCAGTCACTGAATGTGTCCCCAAACAAGATTAAAATTATTGAGAGTGCGTGATTTAAAGACACATCATCTCATATTAGGTTTAGTTCTGAAGATTAAGATATAATCGTATGTGTATTATTAAAAAACTCACTGGTGATGTTTATAGATGATACAAGTAAAATGTGGAAAGTTCGGCTAAGCCTCATTCATTTATGCAGAAACCCACTTGTTTCAAGATTATTAATTTTATGCCTGGAGAGGACAAATTGTGAGAGACTTTATATCGATAATTAACCCTCGTGAACAATTGCCAATACACTCTTTGTATCAAGTCATTAACTATACTTGAGTGTAAATGCCTGGAAACACCATATGGTTTAACAGCTTTTTGATTCGAAAGAAATCCTCTGAACACCTCTTTTGACCGAAAATGTTTTATAACAAAAGAACAAACCCACATCCTGTAGGACAGACACAAGACAAGTAGCAGGAGCCACTGTACGAGTAAAATATTAGCCACGTCATTCTAGAATGTTTAGCCGCGCCTGATCGACTAATGACTACAGTATATGGAGTTTTGCGTGTTATGTTATAAACGGTTGTTAACTCGTAGATCAATAAGATCAATAGATCACAGATGGCAGGGGAATGGATAGTGTTTTTGATTTAGTGTGTTTAACGTGCTAGGGTATGTAATAACAGATATACAATTCTTTAGAGTAGACAAATTTGACCTTAGATTCAATAGATTCAAAATAGATCACAGATGGGCAGGAGGGAGGATGGATAGTGATTTAGTGATTTAGTGATTTACTGCTTAGTAAAAATGAAAAAGTTAAAACAAAATTTTAGTAAAAATTTGACTGTAATCAATAGAGTCCAAAATGAGATCGAAGCATGGGCAGGAAGAGGTAGATAGTGTTTTTGATTTAGTGATTTACTGCTTTAGGGTAATGTAAAAAATTTTACAAATTTATTAAATAAAATTGATCTTAATTCATAAGATCAGAATCGATCACAGATGGGTGCAGTATGAGGTTTGGATAGTATTTTGCATTGCTGATTCTACTAGCTGTTAAGATAAGGTTATCGTAAAACTTCAATTTTAGAAAAGAAATTAAGTGACCTTGAGCGAGAGATCAATTAGAGTCACAGATGGGCGAGAGGAGGATGCGAATAATGTATTTGAATATTTAGGTGATATTACTGGCTTTAGGGTATGTAAAACGTTAGCAAATTTTAGTAAGAAAATTTGATCTTAATTCAATAATCAATGATCACAGAACTTACATAATTGATCATATCATATTGGACAGAGAGAGGGGATTGGATAGCTGTTTTGATTTATAGTGTTTATACTGCGCTATTTAGGGTTGTAAAAGACATGAATATTTCTACGTTATAAAACATATTACTTTAAACACTCGTTAAGTGTGGAATCTTTGTATTAATGTGAATGGTTTATTCGTATCGTATGGTTTGTAGGTTTGTGATGTACTTAATAGCAATTTCTTATTAGGTCATATTTGTTAGATATCTATATTGTTGATGTTGTGTGTTATTCGAGTTGTTGTTGTATTGTTTCGTTGTTGTGTGTTGTCGAACGAAAA
>JABUQX010094938.1:0-29588 GCA_015478945.1 Trachelipus rathkii
TTATTTATTTAGTTTAGGTATATATTATATTATCACATATATACAAATATTCTATATCGCCTACTGATTTAAATATATATTAGGATAGCATATCATACCGCGTAATTGTATCGGTATAGGGTAGTACTATATATAAATTGAGTTCAATATTTTGCTTATTATGTATATAATATATATTATATATATATATCTAATAGTCGTATATATATAATAAGCTATAGATTTGAATCTCGACACTTTAGGTTAATTAGTTAGGGGAGGAATCGCTTCGTCGCTAAAACGACTATGCTCTAGCAGGTTGATAATAAAAAAAATTAAATATCGCCTTATAATTGAGAGAGATCTCAGCTCTTTGCTATCTTTATTGTCATAACACTACTTCTTGATATGGCATTTCAATGTATCTATGCTCATATGAGGTTTCTCGGGTAAGTTCCTACATATATGATTCATAATGCTCATCTCTGAAACATGTAACAGCAAATATTTAAAGTCATTCTGTTATCAAACCATAGAATTTAAAGTATTAAAGATGTGGCTAATCAAAATTTAGATAACAGATGACATTCAAAACTTCTGCATGAATCGAAAAGGAGTCAAGAAAATTAGCTTAAGGTATAGAATTATCTTTATAATAGGATAATACCATCTCCAATATAAAAATGATTATAACTAATGAAGGGAGCACAATAAACTCCTCCTGATATATGCAGTTTCTAGTAGAAAGTGAGTTGCAGATGAATACATTTTTTGAATTATGAAATTAATAACTTCTATAGCATGGCATTACCAATAACAGACTTCACAAGCAAATGATTAAATAGCGAAAGAATACATGAAGGATGACACACAAAGATGTATAATTGCCGAATAAAATAGTCTTTACTAATAGGATAATGCTATCTAACGATACATATTTCTGCTGTTTTTTGCTCATCTCATAAGTACTAATGCGGATGCGCCTCATTAATGATTATACATACCACATCAGTAAGAAAAAGTAAAGATAGCTCATACCATTTTAAATAAATATAAATATCAACTAACAACAAGAACTAACGAAAATAATATTTTTCTATTATCATATTTTGATATTTAATAGGAAATTCAGTGATTAATTGAGAAAATAATCAGGGTGATTTATCTAATTACATTTTATTAGTATAACCTTAATTACATTATATACATAAATATATGATAAGAAAGCTTATTATATAATATATAATAAATGTAATATTAATAATTAATTAGCATATATATATATATATATATATATATTAACGTATAATATATAAATTAGTTGATCAATTAGATATAAATTAACATTGATATATATGTTAGAGATATGTATACTTTAGATACAATAAGTGAGTGAAATGGTATAACGTTTTTGTTACTGCTTGTGCTAGTATACTATTATATATATATATATTACTCGTGTTAGTTTTACACATTAGAATTATATAGGAAAACAGTCTTGAAAAATTCTATTTCTTAAAAGACTTTTAAACATGAATGCGTGGTTACACATGTATCGTTATCGGGATGACGAAGAAAGGTAAAGCGCAAGATTCGTGTGTATTCGTTTATTATCGCTATAACGTTAAATTTTTGTGTATCAGATTAGTCGGTATCGCTTAAGGCAAATTTTTTGTATCGATGCTCAATCATCTGTACTATATATATAGCTCACATTCTCCCACCCACTACATTATAGTGATATATATTTTGTGCCGTGCTTTATCACTATTATATAATTATCATATTAGTATTTCTGATAGATGTATTGAGCCACCTTATAAAGTTATAAAGTATTTATTTATAATTATATATAGCTACTAAAAACTGAGACGTGAAGAATATAAACTATTTATTTTGACAAAAAACTTTGTTGTATTAAATAATATATTAAAAGAACTTAGCGTTTTTTTTCTGGTGACTTTTAATCTTGTATGCTTTGAGCTGATTGGGGGCCTTCGCGTCAGCTTCTAGATCGCTCATAGCTTAATTTGGATCGAGACATATGGCTTTGTGGACCTCTGGTGCGCCTTTCGGACTTTGCGATAAGGTGGGAATCGTAAGTTGTTGATGTTACTGATAGCTAATGGTTATATCTTCAGATTATAAATCTGTACTCTCCTCATAATCCATAGGTTTCAATGGTCTGCTTGCTTCTGGTCAGTGTGCAGTGCATAAGAGACAGTGGCTTTATCGGGGGTGGAAAAATTATCGCTTCTTTCTATCACTCTTAGCTAATTTTCGAGTTCAGGGGAGTGAGAAAATACGTTGTGCAGGAGATACTCTCTGTTGTTAGAGAGAAAGCGGTGCTTTTCACATCAAAACGCAAGTGCGCTACCTCTTTGATTCGTCATTCTACCTTATAATGACCTTTTCTGCTCCCTTCTTTGTCAAAGGAACATCTCTAACAACTTCTGGTAAATCTGTGTCTCCTCCTTCTTATATACTATCTTGTGGTTCTGGTGTATAAAGAATATCTCTACACTACTGACAAGAAAATCTCTTCCGGCCTCTATTTTCCTCTAACAGTCAAACCCTAGACGATTCTTGGTACTACTTTAACCTCTGCTATCCTACTCTTTCATCTCTTCTCTCAGGTGTTCTCTACAATGCCATATGCCGTATAAGGATTAGCATATTTGAGGTATTTGGGTGCTTATGGTTTCTTTGAGAATCTATGAACGAATAATATAGGAAGTGCGGGTTGGCCTCTGTTGATTGAAGAACGATTTCTACTTGCTGCTCTGAGTTTATGATGGAGTAGCTGCTTCTGGTGCTGAACTGCCCGTTTTGACCCTTCGTTCTCTAGTCGAGTATTCTCTATGTCTCAATACTGAATACTTTCCTCAGTTGTTGGAAAGCATCGCTAACATTGGAGAATTAGTGTCCTAATTAATTGTAACTTTATCTAAGTTTGATTCTATAAACATATCTTGCACTATGATCTATAATGCTCTCACTTGTATTGTATTCTAAGATCTTTGAACCTGTCTCAACTCTCCTTTCTTAGATCATCCATAGATATTACATTTCACTTCTGTTTCCGATCGCTGCGATTAGACTTTGGGAGTTTAGAGGTCTACTGTGCGAGTATACTTTTCATCTAACTGATATATGGTTTTACGCCCTCAGGAATTCCGGAGAGACTTGCGTGGTGGCCGCATTGACATAAGTCTCCAGGTCGATAATGACCTGCGTATTTTTTGCTAAATGTAACTGGGTCAGTGTAAGATTTATGGCATGCACTACTGCTCTCCAAGCTCCCCTCTTTGGTGGTTTTCACTCTATCACTTGTGGAACTCTATATCTTATGTCTACGTTTTTTTTTCAAATCACTAGTCAAATATCTGGCTGGTACTTTTTCTGTCAAAGAGTGGGTGTTCTTCAGTGATTCTTCTTGATCTCTTGCATACTTTAGTTCCAACTTTTTAGCATTAATGTTGAATTTCTCATCCTGCCACATTCTATCTCTATCTCACCTGTGAGTACTCTGATTTAAGGATTTGTCGTAGCAGCAGTTCTTCTAATCATTGTTATCTGCCTTATCGCTTTTTTGACACATTCTAGAATAGTTGTCTTCTCAGTTTAATCTTTTTTCCGATTTCTATCTCGACGATGTGGATAGACGATGTTTCCTGGTGGGATGTCTCTAACCATTTTTGTGGAATATTCAAGTTCTTTTGGTAAAAACCAATATTCGCCTACAAATCTCCTCCTCTCATATTATAAGCAAGATTATTTTCTTAGTCTCCATTCAATTTCGATATTCTTTCGGATTTACGCGGTTTCTCGTCGTCTTCTCTTGTTTTGACAATCTTTTGTATAAGACATCTCTCTTGATGTGGGCGTATACATAAACAAAAAAATGGTCTTTTGAGTTAGCCTCACACATACACAAGGTTGCTAGGGTGGCCTCAAAAGATAGACTAAGGGAGTATCTGTATTTTTAGGACGTGTCTGTAGACCTTTTTTCCCTTCTCAAGGGTATTGATTGCATATTAACCACAAGCTTATACATCAAGGGGCCTTTGATAAATATAACCTATCCTTGTATGTGAGGTAAGCTATTATGCTTTTCTCTATCAGGGGGGGCATCCATGTTTCAATGTTATATAAATTATCATTGTTCATGTATATAGATATAACCTTGATAAGTGTGCCGCGGATAGGGTTTTGGATGGGGATTGAGGCAAAGGCAAAAGGCTGTATAAACTGGTTTTGTTATTGGGCTTGTTAGTCATACCTTTGTCCAGTTCACCTTGACCTTTATGCTACTTTTACGTTGCTGCGGATGTGGTTTGGTAATGCTTTTAGTTGCGAACTTTCGTGTTTTCTTATAGTACCAATTGCGTTAACAGTTATGTCTAGGTTAAAAGGATGTTTGCATACACGTTTTTGTTCGGCTTGTGTATTATACTGTCTACTTTCGGATGAATGATAAGTAAGCTTTAATTACATGTTGAAAAACTTTTTACGGGTTAGACATATAATTTCGATTGGTCTCGTGTATGAATAAGTGCCGACGGATAGAAGTTTGATAATAATTTGTGAAAGTGTACTGAGTGCAGTGTCAAGTTGAACGTTGAATTAGGTAGATAGTACGGCCCCTTCGAAAAGTATGAATACGGTTGTTACATTTTTGCACTAGCGGGAACTGGTGTTTCGATGAGGGAGTTTTATTTTACTCGCTAGTACCACCCTGGTACCGTTTTTATCACGCCATGCTGTGAGCAGAAAACTAGTTGGTGGTGATTTCGGTGCGTTAACCATGATTTTTTATATGTCGTGTGATATAGTTTGTGTATGACTTGTGTCATGCGAGGGCTTTTTATCGGCTGCGTGTTGTCTGTCTTCCTTTGAGTTCATCTTGTTCTCATTCTCTAGTTCATCGTTAGCCGTCTGTTCTGAGGAATTCTCTGTCATCTTCTGTGTGTTTCCTGCTGAAATTTAATCTCTCTCAATTTTAAAGCGTTGACGTTACTGTGCTCATCTTGTCAGGCTAGTTTTAGCGGAATTGTAGGTATAAAACTTTTGAATTTATCATAGGAAGGTGTGCAACACCCCCTCCTTAGAATGAGGGCTACTGATTACGCAGGTGTGATGTGGTTAAGTGACAGATCTTGAGTTACAAATATAATTTATATAGTAATAATAAATACTACTAATTGATATAGTGGATATATTTTATTAGATTATAATTTTATTATATAATACCTATATAATATGTTATTAATAATATTTAAATAACTATTTGATATGTTAGAGATATATATGCCAATGTGATGAACATATGGTGAAGTTAAGTAGGATTACGTTATTTGTAATGTAGCTTAATGTGTATTAAAATTTAGTATTGTTAGTTTATAGAGTATGTATGAAACTTTTTCATTAAATCTTTTAAGTATTTTTCAAAATTTCAAAGAGTAAATTCTCTCTATTCCGCATACCGGCAATTCACGTCATGGTGTCTATCCAGTGTATATGTCAGTTCGTGTCATATTTAATCATAGTCTGCATCACTCATCCTCTTTAAAGATTCGCATATGACCGCATCCAGCTGACTACTACAGGCGCATCGCAAACAGTCTAAGGATTTTTATTGTAACTATCGTCGATGAATACCATTTTGTATACGTAATATATGATATATATATGATTATAGATAGTTATCTAAATATATATATATATATATATATAAATATATTTATACTAGTACTGGTTAGTGATTAGTGTACGATTGCTTTGATGTCTATTTATATATTATAACCAATAATAATATTACTATATGAAGTAATACTTATAACGAATGTGTATTATTGATAATATCAAATATTAGAATACAAATATAATGTACAATATTAAGATCAACTATATTTAATGCATGATGCGGTTAAGTAGTTTGTTTAAGACCAAATATGTAGGTTACTAAATTGTTATGATAGTGAGGACTATCACGTCGTGAATAAAGAGAAGTTACTAAGATGCGGTAGAGTTCAATGTGTTCAGATGACATATCTTAGGGGCATGCTAGGTGTGAAGAAGAAGATGTAATCAATAAGTGAGGAATGAATAACGTGATATAGATGGATGCGTAGGGTTGTGGCTGGATTGGAATGAGGGTAGGTGGGTATATTTCTAGATTTAGTAAATACTAATGAGAGATTATGTATAGATTTGAGGATGGATTGTTGGTAATCATTAGTTGGGAAGGATGAAAGAGATTTCGGTTATGGTTCAATGACAGGATATGTTTAGATACTTGGATGGAGAGTGTGTTGGGAACCGACCGGACCGAATTAGAGGCGAGACACCGATAAAGAGTTCAATAAACGTTAGGAGGAAAGTTAATGGCATAGTGTTTGGTGAACGAAAATGTCTGAAGGAGAGAAATGGGTTTGGCAGATGTTTGGAAGAGGCGAGAATAAGGTGCATGATAAGGAGAGATCAGGAGTTTGTGCGGAATTTTGTAATGGAGGGCAATGGTTTGTGGCCGGTCTGTGGGGGAGGTTTGCGCGCATCTGGGAGAGGCCAGGGGATGAACCCTTACATTGACGATTTACCCATAGTGAGGGTCCGTCGCGGGTCCTATGATGCTCTAGGGTGGGATTTTCTGTCTGTGCACGAGTTTCTCACTAAGTTAATGGCTAACAGAGGGGGCGGTAAAGGCTGGGCTTTCTTTTCGCCGTTTGTCATGATTCTCCTACTACTGCTTTCATTTTCGATGCCTTGTACGCACCTTACCCCCCAATCTTGGGCAAAGAGGAAGGTGAAAGAAAGAAAGACAAGAATATATATATAAATTATATATATATATATATATATATATATATATATATATAATATATATATATATATATATATAGATTATATATATATATATATTATTATATACTATATATTATATATATATTATATATATAGATATATATATAGTATATATATATTTTGCTGCGGAAGTATATTTCTGTTTTAGTATATTTAACGTACAATAGTTGCCTGGTTGCGAATTGCGGTTTGCGACCGGCAATTTCTGGTGGGTGAAGTGTGTATATGGAGCTTTATCCGCAATTGCGTTTTGGACGTGTTAATGCGATCGCATTAGTGTTGGGTAAAATGGTTACAAGGAATTGGCGATGCGATATCCCCGGGCGGGTGCAAGACAAATTATTTTCTTGGGTTGATGCGGGTCCAACCATTGTAATACTATAAATAAATATATAAAGAATAAATGATGACTTATAATAATAATATAAAATCATAATATTAGAGAGATTAAAAAATATTATATAAAATATTACTAAATATATATAATAGATCATGGTAAAGATTTCTATAAATAATAATATATATTATATATATAAAATTAGTAATATATATATATATAATTATCACTATAATGGAATATTTACTATATATATATAATATCGATATGAAGTAGCAAACTAATTATTATGGCGACGAAGACATCGTCTCATTTCTCAACATCCACTTGTAAACACAGCCACCCTGGTTTGACCTAAGCCTACAATTTATTAAGAAAGCTTGGCTATCCACGCCCAATAGAATGTTCCCTAAATTGCATAATACCTCCTAACACTGACCGTACCAATCTCATTCCACCCATTAGTACCTACCTTGAACACAACCGCCTTTCCCCTAAACAAAACGCCAAAATATTAGCGGACTCACTTAGACACAGCATAGGAATTAAAGTCTTGGGTATAACCAAATTACTTCTGCAACACTTTATGAAATTAAACACCCTCCGACTCTCTCCCAAACACAACTATCAGCGGCGGAAACACATCCTTTATCACAACTACAACAACTCCCTAGAACATATACACTATGCCTCTGCCGCTTGGTTCTCAGCAATTATCACAATCACCACTTAAATAAAATCATTGCAAGTTACACAACAACACTGCCCTTCAGAATCATCACGTGGATTGTACTAAACAACCCCATCCAGCCTCTACATGACGAGACCACATCCTCCCATCTCTACCGCACTTGAAGCATCGTAAGGGTAAGGCATTTTTCCCAGAAAAACTCACATTCGTTCAACCCAATACTTCACCAGTAGGTACTGCGTAACCCCTGGAAATCCTACACTCCGACATCCTTGATGTAGTAAAATCCGCAGTTGCACACTGCGGTCTTCCTCTCACGTCTTTGACAGGCAAACTTGTGTTAAATTGGAATCAATAACCACAACAACATACATTTTCCTAACTCCCCCACACAATGCCAATAGGTCTTGGCTCTCTCAATGCTACACAATTAATAACGCACTAACTAGCAAATACGCACTCCAATTAACAATCTAACTTAAGACACTCATGCCCAATACACAAATCTCATAGATCCCTACAGAAGCATGTGTGCACAAAGAACATTAACTCCTCGGCACCGGAGAGATAGGCCATCGTACGCCGCAGCAAATGGGAAGGCGCGGGAGGCGTGAATGCGGCCAAGTGTGTATTGGCATGATATTAATGCACTCAGATTCAAACTTGACAAATGTTATATCGTCGCACCTAGAATGGAAATGCTGCACTCTTAGACACATTTGTCGTGATCGTCCGGCGATGGATTTGACGAATGGAGCAATTCCCTTCTGGAGTGCAACGTCGCAAGATGTGGGGATCCATGAACGACGGTATCCGTCCAAGTTTACGATACTTTATAGTTCTTGTATGCTTGTATGAGGTGTGTTGATTCCTACTTTGACTCTCGTGGAAGCCGCCAAGTGAGCAGTTGGCCGATTTTCTCCTATGAGGCGGTGTGGCCCACTCAATAAGAGTGGGTCAGGGGCAGAATGTATGTAAGTTTATGTATGTATTATGTATATGTATGTATTATAATAATAGTATTACATATCTCTATATAATATATGGTATAATAATATATATATAGTTATAATAATATTATATTGTTAGATATATATATAAGTATATTATATAGTATAATGTGAAGGATAAATCTGAAGTGCAAGTTGTGTGTGAGATGGACACTAAAATCAGGGGTTAATACGTGTGAAAAGTTATTTATGAAGTATGTTACATACGAAATTACTAAAATCTATTAAACTTGGGTTTAGGAATATAGTACATTAGAGTGACATCACTCATTCTAATTCTATATATAATTTATAAAGCGGTGGTATTTTAGTTTAGGTTGTTGGGTTTTGTCTTCTTATTAATAGTATTTGATTTTATATAGCTACGGAGTTATAAATATTCATAGCGGAGTACTAGATTTGTATTATACTTGTAAGGAATTTTATGTAGGATTATGAGATGTAGTCTGGTGCTTAGAGGTGTTAGGGTTATAGGGTAGTGAGAGATATAGTGTGAATGATTATGGTAAGGGTGTTTGTAATTTTATTAATATATAATACCGTTGGTTAGATGAGAATAGATCATAATTTTGAGTATAACGTAAGACGTCTGGCATTAATCCCCGTGTCTCAGGAGTAAGCATTGTGAGAGGAGCTAGGAATTAAGAATCAGATACCTTATTTGATGTTGCGGTAAATCTTGTAAGTCGACATCCAATGCTGAATCTTATGCTCACCTATTGGTGGGTGTGTTGTCTTAGCTTAGCGGGAAGGGGTTGTAGTGTTTTAATATTATATTCTTAACTTGTAAAAATAAAACTCGACTGCTTTGGGAGGATTGATATATATATAGTCAGAACTAAAATGAGGATATGTATATAAATAAAGTAGAGACATATCTTAATAATTATATTCATTTCAAATATGTAGTAAATTATTATATTATAGGATATAATAGTATATATAATATATAGTTATTAAAATTATAATTATATAGACTTAGAATGATAAATACTAAAATGGGGGTGATATGTTATAAGAATATGATGTCTCATTTATATAGCTATATTCTTAGGTATTAGTGATGTAGTGATACTATTGATCTTTAAATATGATATTGATATGGATATAATTATTTACTCACAATTGGTGTAGACTATTGGAGTGCTAGATAGTTAAATGACTCAGAGTGATATGTATTATAGATTAGTTTGGTAGTAATGAAAATTGAGTAACTAATGAGATTCTCAGAGAGATATAACATATCTGCAAATAAAATAATCCATAAAAAGGCTTAGGATATAGTATATATAACTTATTATAAGTTAATGATCAGGATATACTTAATAATTATATAATAATAAAAATTTAATACATTAATAATTAGATAATAGATAATATATATATATATGTGTTACCCATTAGTTTATAAATTAAATTATTTGTAGCATCGTACAGAGCGGGAGGGTCCAATATGGTTTTCCTCTTTTCAGATAAGGTGCAGAAAGTAGAGGGCAACATAGGAGTTTATTTTTGTTAACAGATATATTTAGCCACACAAAAAAACATCAATCAATAATAGATATAAATCATGTGTCAATCTAGTGTATCCTTCATTTCAATACCTCTAACTGGACTGTGTTCTTGGCTAGCATTATATATCCAATATGTATTCATAATAAATATTATTTCTTGAAAAGAATAATATTTAATGCCATCTATATCCCCCAAATTTCAGTTAATTTCAAATTTTAAGGTTAAAGACATAATAATTTACCAGTTCGCTTCACAATCATTGTAAATAAACGAAATACAATGAGTCCAATAGGATATCCAGTTGTGTAAATAAATAGTGGATTCATATTGAGGGATCTCTACTGACACAAGATAAGAATGGGGGTGGGCTACCATTTGGGGAGCAGACCGTTGTAGGAGATATCTATATACACGAAGTGGGACTTTAACAATCTGTCCTCAGTACCTGGTAACACAGCGTTGATAACTGTATTAAAGTATAAATATTAAGGAGTAACTGTAAATTTCTCTAATAGTTCCACCAAAACTTCACAACCGATTAAAATCTCTATTAAAGTTTATAAATAGGATATATAGCTGAGAACTTATTAGTTTAATGGAAATAAATATAACACATAACTCAGCACTTCCCTTTGGTTCCAGGTGAAGGTGGGGACGATAAAACGAAATATACAAGAAATCTATAAATTACTCATAAATACCTCTTTACCTAATATTTCTATCAGTGAATGGTTGAGGTGTAGATAAAATACTAACGTGCAAAAAATCTAATATACTCTATTAACGTAAATCAGTAAATTAAGTTGATAGGGATGCACCACCTCAGGCATCCCCTCCAATATCAGTGAAGAATAGTGGGGATTGTAAGCACTCAGGAACCCTCCGATTTCAGATGAGGTGGGAATGTCATCTCTTCAAGTTCCTCTTCTTCCCTCCAGCGAAGCACTCATTATTTCACACTATACCCGGTATATAGCTCAGATCGTGTATGGCTGGATATGTACCCTTGACCATATTGCGATGAATTCTCCCAGATGTTTGGGCGAAAATTCGTGTCAAGTGTGGGTGCTGTGCTATTTTACACTGTAATTCACCGTCAATTCGAGGAAAAATTTCGTACCAGGATATTAGGGGGCAGCAGGTTGTCTAGGTGAGAAATCTACTATGCGATCAAACTGACACAACCTCGAATAATAAAGAATAGATAATACATGGATGTGTATTGGTTGGTTGCATGGTTCTCAGTGGAACCCTCCTCGCACTATTAATAAATATAGAATTCACTTGAGCCAGGTTGGGAGCCAGACTCGTCATCAGGGTTATAATCTCCTGTGATGGAAATCACTACCTAGAGCTCTGGAGAGACAAGCGCTTTAACTCGCTCGTTGAACATAGAAACATGTTTTCACGAAGGTTTCCGCTTGTGTGTTTTTCTGTGTCTATTTTGCTTGCGCCGTGGTATCCCCGCTCCCTTGAATATTGAGATATCCATTTAGCGTCAGGTACATTGAACAAATGAACACACATAGTCAACAATGAAATTCGAAATATTATAATAGATATATTGGAATAATAATAATAATCATAATAATAATAATTATATGAATAGTAATTATAATGGATAATTAGTAATAATTGATAATAATAATGTAATGTGGAATTCAGTAATATAATGAATAAATTTAATTTATATTTAATAATAATTATAAATTGATTTAATTATAATTATAATGAATAATAATATATTGTAATATAATCATATCTGGTTTATTATTGATAGTGTTTTGTTGAATGTTTATTTTTATAGTTTAGTTTATAGCATGTTTTTTTTTTGTGTTTTTTTTTTTTTTTTTTTATATTGTGTTGGTATTTGTTTTTTTTAATATGTGACATGTTGGGGTTCAAGTTGAACCGAAATACCTATTCATTGGGTTATCACTCTTTCCCGAAGAAATGAGATGAAAAAAATGCCGACGAAGGACGTCTAAACATCACAGGAGTACGAAGATCGTCAAATGTTAAGGGTTATTCATCACTTCCTTGGCTAACAAAGTAATAGATGGTAGCGACACAATACAAATCCATGACCGGAACAACATTAATCGAATAACCTGAGTATATACATCATACATTAAATTAAACTGATAAACAACGTTAACGATATGGCTACAACATAACACAACTGATTCCATGGACCAGTTAATGTACAAACACACTGTACAATGTAAAAACATACAGATAAAACCTAATGATTCACCACCGCCTAATTACTTACTATCACTAATAGAGTTTAGTATGTTATAAAATAAATATTTACTATGAAATTATATTATTACATTATAGTACTCACTATTAACATTATAATATTATATATTATCAATAATTTGCATATAATCTCACATATTCTATTCTATTTCATCAATTTTTAATTATTTACTATGATTAACTATTATATGTATCATTAAAAATTATAATCGACTTATCTCTTTGCGGTATATATATATATATATTTTAGTAATTATAATATGCTCCTATTTATTTGATGTAATTACTTTCATGAATGTTTGTTTATTCTTTGTGGTATATATATTATAGTATATAATATATATTATATTATATATATATTATATTTATTATAGATTACTATATATATATATATATAGATATATATATTATATAGTTATTTACTAAGTTTATATATTCTCCCATTCGAGTTATTAGGAATTTATTTTCTTTACCTTATATGTTGTGCGGAAAGTTTTTATAAGCGCTTCAGTTGAATGCGTTGAAGTTGTCCCAGTGGTGGGCGTTCTAGTCCAGTCTATACGGTGACTGGAAAAAAAGTTACATTTTAGTCACGCTCTGGATATGTCTTCCTGCGACGCTGGCGCAGAAGGCAGAGGAGTCAGATGATATGTGCACGGCCGTATGAGGCTCCGGAGGGGGGTGGGGTCAGTGAAAATACCTTCCCGTGCTCGAGGACCACCGTGAGAGGGGGTCAAAGCTGAGGACCGGTCACCGAGGGCGGGTAAAAACGCTTCATGAAACGCCGTCGCGACGGGTAATGCCCACAAAGAGCAGCATAGAGAAGGAAAAAAACGGCTCATGAAAAACCGTGAGGAGGGTAATGTACGCTTGCGTATGTGCCTTCGGCACGTACACCTGAAAAACAATGTACGCACACGGTCTACGACCGTGTGGGTGCGTAAGTGCCTACGGTACGTACATATACCTAAAAATAATACCCACGAAAGAGCGTGACGTCACCTCGGCCAAAAATACCCCCATGAACCTACGTGAAATGCCAAAAAAAATACCCCCCTACGTACGTAGGGGGCGAAAATACCCCCCTGGGGGGTAACAACAACCAGACTCTAAGATAGACCCCTTACTACTGACACCGACGTCATGAATAAGATTTACGTTCAAGCATTGATGATCAGCTGTCTAAGTAAGTATCAAAAATCATTGCCCAGTTTGTCAAAGAGAAATATATTTCCCCTGCCAATATTTCTGTTCCTTTTTGTTAGTTATTATCATTTTTCTTAAGCCTCAATAATAAAACGTTTTTACCTTTATACGAAATATGAGAGTAATAGGGTTATGCATACGGATATGTGAGATGCGAGTCGGAAAACTACGTAGGGCTACAAGAAAACTAATAATTCGTGGAACTCAGCGTAAGAAAGCGGATCACAACTGAAAAGTGGCAAAAAAGAAGAAATTTGAACTTTAATGATTATTTGGGCTATTTTAGTTTTTTTTCCCAAAAGAACTAAATTTGGGAATATTGCTAAGAGAACTGATAGGAATCAAGCGTAAGAAAAAATGTTACAAATAGAGTGAGCAAAAATGGAGAGAAAAAAATAGATTGCATATTGTTTTTGGGATAATTTTGAAATTTGTTATTAGCACGGGAAATCGAGCAGAGTAGACAAGAGACTAGAGTAACATGTCAGGCTGAAGAGATGGGGAATCCGAAGCCGGTAAGATAGAATTTGAGTTCCTCGAACAAAATGCGCAGAAGAAAATTTTTTGTTGGGAGGTTTTTTGGGGCTATTTTGAATTTTTTTTTCCCGAAAAAATACAAGGATGAGTACAAGAAGAACTAATCCAATTCGTGGAATCAAACGTAAAAAATTTGTTCAATAAAATCGGAAACACATAAATTTTTTGATTTTTTTTTTGGGATTATCTTTATTTTTTTTTTCTCGAAACTACTGAATAGGCTACAAAATGAAACTTAAATTACATTCACGCCTCTGGAATTCAGCGGTAAGAAAGTGGTTCCTGAAAATGGCAAAAACCTTTTATTGGTTTTTTGTTAACATTTAATTTTTTTCTCAAAAACTACGCTACGCTTACAAGAAAATCTAATAACAACATTCCGTGGCATCAGCGCTTAAAGAAAATTGTTCTAAAATGGCAAAATTTTTTTTTGATTTTTTTGGGGTTCTATTTTATTTTTTTTTCATCAAAAACTAACGGATAGTACAAGAAACTAATAACAATTCGTGAATAGCGTAAAAAATTGTTCTAAAAATGAAAAAAAAATTTTTTTACTTTTTTTTTGAATATTTTATTTTCTTTTTTCTCTCGAAAAACACTACGATAGACTAGCAAGAATTAAACCTAATAATCATTCGGTGGGAAAATCAGCACGGTAAGTATATAATTGTTCGGACCAAATGGCAAAAAAATGTTTTGTTGGTGATAAATTAGCTGATATGATATTTCTCTAAAGAAATTATAATATTTGCTACAAGGAAATATTTTTTATCCAATTTTAAACTCTTGTTTACACGCAGTGAAAAACGTAATTATTTATTTTGTAGCTATCGTAGTTTTCGATGAAAAAAAATAAATAACCAAAATTAAACAAAAAATTTTTTTTTTCCATTTTTAGATACAAATATCTTACGCTGATTCCACGAATCTTATTATTTTCTTTGTAGCTATCGTAGTTTTCGAGTTTTTTGCAATTAGACCTTCGTTTATAGTATGTTTTTAGTTCGTTTGTTCGTCTGACCGTTCGTCGTTGTTTGTTGAACTAATATAGTCGAAAGGTCTAAGTGCAAATTCGAAAAATAATTTCGACCTAAAATTTTTTGGAAATTATTTTCTCTGTGATTTTTTTAGATTTTCAGCACTTAGAACTTTGGACTTTATATCAATTCCCCCGTTGATACGTCACTATAGTGGTTGAAGTGATAGTATATACCTTAAAAGGTGTTGCGCGATCAAGTTAGATCGTTTTTCGGTTTCCTTCGATAATGGTCATATAAGTCATCAGTGTCGCCTTGAATACGGGAATAGCAAAACCGGTCATGCCTTTCAATACATTTTTCTTAGCTCAGAACTCATCGTTTAAACCGATTATGCTCATTAGTGACGGCCTGTTCGGGAACTAATATAAGGCGAAGGTCTAAGAGTGTAAAAATCTCAAAAATACTAAAGAAAATTTCTTCCCGAAAATTTTCTGTTCAATTTTTTTTTCGGAATTTGCACTAGACCTTCGACTTATATTAGTCCCCGATGAGGGTCAATATATGAGTCATAGTGGGTTGAAACGATAGGTATCCTCGAAACTAGGATAGGCTCAAGGAAAACTAATAACATCGTGAATCAGCGTAAAGATAACTTGTACTAAAAATGGAAAAAAAAATTTCTGATTTTTTTTATATTTTATTTTTTTTCTCGAAAACTACGATAGCTACAAGAGACTAATACATTCGGAATCAGGCGTTAAGAAATTGTTCTAACCAATAATGGCAAAAGAAAATTTTTTTTATTGTTTTGGGATATTTTATTTTTTTTCTTCGAAAACTTACTATAGCTACAAGAACTAAAGTTCGTGCAATCAGCGTAACAATCTGTTGCAAAATGAAAAAAGAATTTTTGAAATTTTTGGGAGTATTTTTTTTTTCTCAAAAAACTACGATAGCTACAAGAAAACACATAATCATTCGTGGAAATCAGCGTAAGATAATTGTTCTAAAAATGCAAAAATTATTTTTGATTTTTTCGGGTCTATTTTATTTTTTTCTCGAAAACTTACGATAGCTACAAGAAAAGTAATAAATTCGGTCGGGAATTCAACTTGTTCTTATTACAAAATGCAACAAATTTTTTTGGTTGGTTGTGCTTTTACTTATTTTCTCAACACTGCGAAAATATTTGAACTAACTCATATGTATTTTTCAAATCAGACGTAAGAAAAATTGTCAAAAAAAAATGGAAAAAAATTTTGGAATTATTATTTTTGGATATTTTATTTTTTTTCTCGCAAACTGAACGATAGCTACAATGAAAACTAATAAATCGTGGAATCACGTAAGAAAATTGTTCTGACATGGCACCCAAAAAAATTTTTTGTTTTTTGGGGGATATTTTATTTTTTTTTTCTCAAAAAAAGTTTATACAAGAGAACTAATAACATTCGTGGAATAGGCTTGAGAAAATGATAATAATAAAATGGCAGATTTTGGAATTATTTTTGATATTTTATTTTTTTCCTCGAACTACGAAATAGCTTACAAGAAACTAATACTTCGTGGATTAGGTAAGAAAATTGTTCTAAGACTGTGCAAAAAATTCTTTTTGATTGATAATGGGGGTATACTAATTTTTTTTCTCATAAACTGCGGTCGCTAGTGACCAAGAAAACTAATAAGCTTTGAATCTTTCGTTAAGAAAATTGTTCTAAAATGTAAAAAATCTTTTTTTAATCTTTTTGGTATTTTATTTTTTTTCTCGAAAACTACTGATAGGCTACTAGAGAAAACAATAAACATTCGTGGAAATAGCGTTCAAGCAACAATTGTTCTATAAAATGGCAAAAATTTTTTTTTATTTTTTGGGGTTATTTTTATTTTTTTTTCGAAAACTACGCTAGCTACAAGAAAAAAATTAATAACATTCGTGGAATCAAGGTAAGAAAATTGTTCTGAAAATATGACAATTTGTTTTTTTGGATTTTTTTGGTTATTTATTTTATTTTCCTCGAAAACTACGATAGCTACAGGGAAACTATTGTTTCTCCATAGCGAACAAATTTCCTAACCCATATTAAAAAGGTTATTATTTTTTTGTAGTACGGAGTTTTCGAGAAAAAAAAAATTAAACAACCAAAATCAAAAATTTTTTCTTTTTTACCATTTTTAGAACAAAATCTTAGCGCTGATTCCACGAATTTATTAGTTTTCTTGCTAAAATCGAGTTTTTCGAGTTTTTTGCACTTAGACCTTCGAATTATATCTCTGCACGTTCGTTCGTTTGTTTGTTGAACTAATGTAAGTCGAAAGTCTACGGAATCGGAAAAGTCGCTGAACGCTTTCAAATGCCACTTTTTTAGTGTATAATACTCGCTTCAACTCGATATAGTGACGCTTCAACAGAACTAATATGTCAAAGTCAAGTGTGAAAATCTTATAAAATATATATATATTTTAAATATTATATATTTATATATTATTATATTATAATATAATATATATATTATATATTATATTTAATATATACTATTATATATATATATATTATATATATTATATATTTATATATTTAACTATAATATTACTATATATATATATAGGTTAGTGTCTAAAACTGATATCATGTAACTAGAGAACAACAGACCTACACAGTAGGGCATACACATTGTTGCATATGCATGTGGCACAGAAACAAAAGATTTGACCGCAAAAAACTAGGGCGACCCCAGAGTGTTAGGGGTTTTAAAACTAACGAATCCGCACTGGTGACCACCCGATTGTGTCACGGAGTCGGGTGTTCGTCGGCCTCTACGGTGGACTACTGGGGGGACTAATCCCCCTCCGGGATGGTCTCTCGGAACCCCCGCGCTTTGGTCTTTGGGTGTCGCGGGGGTTCCTCCGACATTCCCCTCGGGGTATGAAACATTCCCTTCGTCCCATCGGCGTCGAGCCCCAAAAAGGGTAAACTCCCCTTTTTAGGGGGCTCGAGCTGAGCCCCCTATATGGCCGTATGATATTATATATTATTATATATATAATAATAAAATATATATATATATATATATATATAGTATATAATATATATTATATATCTATATTATTAATATATACATATCTATATATATATAATTATTTATATATATATAATATTATATATAATATAATATATTTATATATATAGTATAATATATATAATATATATAATATATTATATATATATAATATAATTATATAATTTAATATATATATATATATATCATATATTATATATATATATATATATATATATATATATATAATAATATATATATATATATATATATTATATATATCATTATTATATATATTTTAACACTTTAAGCTGAAAATCGCAACGGGTTGCGACCCCTGAAAATCTATTGTGGTTAAGCGGGATTGAATTTGATGAGGTGGATGTTAATATTTTTTAAAAAAGTATAACCTATGATTTTTTAAAAAAAATTAAATAAATCAATATCTATCGTACTTAGAATACGCCACTAGCTACAAGAAAACTAAATACATTCGTGGAATCAGCGTACGAAAATTGTTCTAAAAATGGCAAAAAATTTTTTTTTATTTTTTGGGCTATTTTATTTTTTTCTCCCTGAAAAAAATGAGTTAAATATAAGAGAACCTATATAACATTCGTGAATCAGCGTAAAGAAAATTATTTCTAAAAAATGGCAAAAAAATTTTTTTGATTTTTGGGGTATTTATTTTTTTTTCTCAAACTACGATAGCTACCAGAAAACTAATAACATTCGTGGAATCACGTAAGAAAAATTGGTCTAAAATTTGTCTAGGTTATTTCTTTCCTATTGAAATATGAACTGTTTTGTTCTGAAAACATCTACGATCCCAACATAAAACAAATCAGATGGGAAGAATCAGCGATAAGGAAATTAGACGTTGCTAAAGTCAAAGGCAAAAAAATTTTTGTTTGATTTTTTGGGTTTATTTTATTTTT
The DNA here is from genome assembly GCA_015478945.1 of Trachelipus rathkii. Classification (NCBI taxonomy): domain Eukaryota; kingdom Metazoa; phylum Arthropoda; class Malacostraca; order Isopoda; family Trachelipodidae; genus Trachelipus; species Trachelipus rathkii. The sequence goes on from JABUQX010094938.1 coordinate 19,379, forward strand.
TTCTCTCGAAAACTAAAATAGCTACAAGAAACTAATAACATTTCAATAGGAATCAGCGTAAGAAAATTGTTTTGAAAATAATGAAAATTTGTTTGGATTTTTTTGGTTATCTTATTATTTCTTGTAAAACTAGATAGGTACAGGGAATACTATTGTTTATTCGCGATTTTTAAAAACAACATTTCTTTCCCTGAATCCAAAAAGGTTATTATTTTTTGTTGTAGCTATCGTAGTTTTCGAGAAAAAAAATAAACCAACATAAAAATAATCCAAAAAAATTTTTTTTCCATTTTTTACGTTTTTTATCTTAACGCTGATTCAACGAATGTTATTAGTTTTTCTTGTGCGCTACGTAACGTTTTCGAGTTTTTTGCAGCTTAGACCCTTCGACTTATATAGTATGTTTTCGTGGTTCGTTTGTTTCGTCTGACGTGTCGTTTTCGTTTGTTTCTGTTGAAAACTAATATAAGTCGTAGGTCTAACGTGAAAATTCCGAAAAATATTTCGGCTTTCAACAAATTTTTTGGGAATTATTTCCTCTGTGATTTTTTAGATTTCACACTTAGACCTTTGACTTATATCAGTTCCCGTTGCGACGTCACTATATGGGGTTGAAGTGATAGTTTTTTAATATTTAAAAGGCATCTGATATCAAAAGTTCAGATCGTTTTTTTTTTTTCGAAAATCCCCTTTCGAAACGTCATATAGTATAGTGTTCTCTTTACGGGAATGCAAAAGCGCTCAACGCCTTTCCAATGCAACTTTTTAGTGTACAACTTCGCTTGCACCCTCGATACTAGTGACGTTCAAACGGGAACTGATATAAGTCAAGAGGTTAAGTGTGAATCTATAAAACCCAAAGAAAATATTTCCCTCCCGAAATTTTCTGTTCAAGCTTTTTTTTCGGAATTTGCACCTTAGACCTTGACTTATATTAGTCGATGGGGCGTCCGTTAATTTATTTGTGGGTTTAACGATAGTATCTCGAAACACTAGATAGCTAAAGAAAACTAATAACTATCGTGGAATCGAGCGTCGAGATGAGTTTATTATAATTGGTTCTAACATAAAATGAAAAAAAAAATTTTGACAATTTTTTTGGATATTTTTTTTTCGTCAGAAAAACAAACTGTGTATCCGTATAGCGTAAACGCGTAAGAAACTAATTGACATTCGTGGATATCATCGTAAGAAGATTTGTTCTAAAAATGGCAAAAAAATTTTTTTTTTTTGATTTTTTTGGGTGCTATTTTATTTTTTTTTTCTCAACCGCAGTGACTGGTATTATTTTATTATTTTTCTTATTTTGTTGGTATTATCACAAATAAATATGTGAGTTATCGTGAAGGTAACCATTCTCCACGAGATCATTCACCGTCTTAACCACTAACATATCCTCATGCAATGTTTCTCAGTCAGAGGTTACAAGGAAATCACTAAATTTCTCTTCTTCCGCTCGCTGATCAAACAGAGAAAAGTACCCACCGTTCGTTCGAACAAGTATTTCCCACAGATAGATCCTTCATAAACAATTAATATACACTTCAAACAAGTGCGAATAATTCTAGTCGTTAATGATATCTTTGTGAAAATTTCATTGCAATCAAGTAAATATTAGTTCTAATTGATTTTTTTAATTCCTTATTCTCATATTCTTTTTTTTGTCGAAAACTAAATAAAATATTGGCTATCAGGATCAAGGCCTATGGCATTTTCTCGATTCGCACACCCGGCAAAGAAATATCTGTTTATCTGCAGCAGGTAACTTATAAGGTCATGCTTAATGATACCTTATCGTAGTTTTCGTGAAGAAAATATAAATTAATAATCAAAGAGAATCCAAACAAAATTATCATATTTTCGACCACTCAACTACTACGCGCTGCATTATTCTGTAAAGAAATTGTACTACTTTATTTAAAAGAATGAGATAACGTTGGTTATTTGGTTATACAAAAAACTAAAATAGCCCCAAAAACATCAATAATTTCTTTCTTTTTATGTATGCAACTTTTATAGTACAATTTTCTTCTATTTTAAAGAGGTTTTATTCTAATCCATTATTATTCATTTATATATCTTCCATTCGCCGACCTGCTTTTTCTTTCTTATTATTTAAAAAATGAAGGTGACGACCTTAGTATGCGATTTTATTATGCTTTTTGTCACGAGTTTGATCTTCTTGTTCCATTTACTTAATAATGTAATTCTAATAATCGTAGTTTTATTTAAACAATCTGACTTGTTCCATTATACGTAATATATAATTATTTACATTCATATTAATTTATATAATATATTCTTCAGCTATAGTGATTATTATAATATTATTATTATACATTATTAGTTATACTTAAGTTCTTTTATTAATTTATTATTAATTATCACTCATTAGCAATTTACCATTACTACTATTATCTATACTATTCATTTATTATTTATCTTATACTTATCTCATTATACTATATTACCTTAATATGTTCATTATCTATTATTAGTTATTCGGTGTTTATTATTTAGTTTATGTAGTTATATAATTTAGTTACTTATTATTTATTATTGAGGTGGATCTTATTTATCATTCAGATGTAGTTTATTAATTATATAGTTATTTATTATCTACTCCTAATTAATTATTCATAGATAGTATTATTTGAGATGATATTAACATTAAGTTGTTTGTTTATCATGATAATATTATATTAACATTATTTTCATTTTTTTAACCATTATTATTATTATTATTATTTATTATTATTATTATATTATTATTTCGATTATTTATTATTATTATTCTGATAACTATTATTATTATTCATTAATTAATTATTTGAGTTATTTATTTATAATATTTTGATGCTTTTTTATGTTTTTTGTTATCGTTTGGGACATCATAAAAAAGGGCACGTCAATATCAATGTGTTATATATATCTTTATATCATCTATATCATTAGGAAGCGTGGCTTCGCCGCGAATGTGCGTATACACCCTGAAGATCAGTGTCTGATAATTTATTTTATTTTATTTCATTATTCCTAATTATTATTTATTTTGAAGAAAATACTACTTTCTGACCTTAGTACTTTTTTCACAGCCGAATTCGACGACGAAAAACTCGAAACGAAAATGACTGTAAAAAATCTGCAAGATCTATCAATGAACGTCATTTTTGAAACGTCATCCTTTCAAGATTTTTACGACGTTTCTGATTCAAAAATATTCGGGGTGATCTGTGATATAATTACGAATCGTTTCATCGAAAAACATGGGTCGAAGGAATTAAATTTCAACCTGTTATTTCCGCTATTTGATTCGGACGACGAGGCAAAAACCTCGGCGATCATTCTAAGTTTTCTTAAAAATGCAAAGCAAAATACCTACACGGCGACTGAATCAATAACACTGACATTGACCAAGTATATGGTCGCATCAGACAGTTCAGCCGATGGTGTTTCCGTAGCCGCTAAAACCGCTGAAGTTATTAGGACAATGAGTACGAAGTACAAAAGCTTAAAATCTTTGGTCTATGTATTAGATTCAGTATAACCTTCAGTCAAAAAATTCGACGCGTGACTTCAAAATGAAGGAAAAACAACATCCAGACCGCCATTTTACAATACTGGTTTAGCGAAGAGAGAGCTAAGTAAATTTGTTTACTACGGGTACTAATGCCTTTCTCACTGACCTGTTTTCCGACCCACGGTAATTTTTTCTTGGCATGCGAGATTTAATTAAATATTTCGATCTTATTTTCTTTTCCAATAATCACTAAATTCACAACTTATACATTATTTATAGCTGTATCTGCTGCATATGGGGATGGATAAGGAGCAGGAGATACACCTGTTACCTTGTATTATGTATATTTATGTATTTTGTTATTTTCTCTCTTTTTCTTTTATAGCTAATATCATGAACGCTTTTGATTTGTCGATTTCCCGACTCATTTGTGGTATCTCTTCTATAATAATATATGTATAAAGCCTTTTTGTGAAAATTGTATTTTTTGTGTTCCGAGATAGAAATTTGCCCGGCACAACGCTTTTACTTAATTTCTTCGTTTAATACAAATTTGAAGCCTACATTATTTTTGTGAGATCACAACAATAATCAATCGAGGAAATTGATGGAAGATCTCATCGTTGTTCTAACTTACAAAAAATTGAGTTGTTAAAACCATATACACCCCACCTTCCGTTGTGTAGATAGCGCATCGTGTTGTATGACTTTTGACTTGTGCCTGCTAAAATCTGCGGGGTTGAACGACATTAGAATTGATTTCAGTTTTCTCCGCGAGAAGAAATTTTTTTCGCTCACTACGGGTCTCAATGATATGGGATAAATAAAATTGGTCGCGGCATGTCGATACATCTTAATGTGTTCTATTCTCTGCCAAAAATTGGCTAATTTAGTCGTAGTGGTTGAAATCGAAAACCGAAAACCGAAGAATAATTGAATGGGAAATCAGTGAGGCTTCATCGGGCCAGGTGTCAAAAAACACATTGTACCCGTGGTAACTGTATCGTGTGTGTAATGGTGGGAAAGAATTAGCAAGACCAGAAGAGAGCAATAGGAGATGAAATTATTCCAGTAAAGTTCGATAACGTTACATAGATAGTTGGGAAACCTATTTATGTTTTGTGAAAGACTCCTTTCAATCTAATAGATCATCGTAAAAAGAAACTGAAATAAAAATACCGATTTTGTCGTGCGTGCAGAGGACATTTTTTTGCCGTTATAGAATAACTTTAACCGAGGTTATGACGTTACGGCAACCCCGATTTTTAGCAAACACCAAACATTCGGAGTTTGCATGCGGTAACTTCCCAATGCGAGCTGGAAATTGGAAAAGAAAATAACTTGATTCTTGGGAATACAAAATTCATTTTAGAAAGCCGATGTGCAACTATTTGCGAAGATGTTTAGGGGTGTTAGTATAATTGGCGAAACCGTTTGTCATTTTTAATCGTGGCAATGCTTTTCTTCAATAAAAACTGAAATGTATGGATTATCCACGATTATTTTCTTCCATTATCCGAGGTTAACTCCCAAATGCTTCGTATCGCTTGAGATAATCATTACAGTGTAATAAAAGAGCAATCAATTTTCTTGATTTCCTATAAAAACTCATAATATGGGCGGTACACTCTGATCTAAAAAATTCGTCAAGCCTTTCCGAATCTGACTTATTTATGGAATAATTCAGTAAAAAATCGTAAATATATTCAGGCTAGGTCATCTTGCCAAGTACAGTATTTATGACAGTGTAATATAATTAAGGATAGTTACTGTAAATTAAAACGGTGTCTATTAAAAATTTGGTTTAGAATTGAAGATCTAGATTCTCTTGATGCTTTTTTATATTTATATTTTGTAGTGTCTCTCCCATACATCTTCGAAAAAGTGTCATTTTTTACCCTTAAAGGTTAAAACTTGAAATTCATAAACTTTATTGAAAATCCAAAAGGTTATTTCCTATTTTGACAGGATAGAGTATTTTTAATTTTTGATAACTTCTTAGCACGATCAAACAAAAAATGTTCAAGTACTTTATAGGTAACTATAAACGCACTTACGAAAGAAACAGGATCAAATAGTTCTAAATCTTAAAAATTATCGGGTGACTATGACTATGTCATGGATCAATCGGTATAAATTTCCATCATCTCGGCTTGGTGAAATATATCAAGTATAGACGCTTCTGGAGACTTTACGTTAGTTTACCTGAGAAGATGGGTTGTTGAATCAAATTGACCAGCGTATGATTTGGTTGGAAAAGGTTGCCGTCAAAATAGCTCATTATTTATGGCTTAAAGAAGATGATAGTCTAGTTTTGTATAACTGTCTTAAACACTTTTTCCCGGTTTTTCTTTTTTTTTGTTTTTTTTTTTAAGTTTTTAGATAAAAAGGTCGAGATCTGTGCATTTTTAGTCTGAAGACTATTTCATTTGTGTTTCTTCATTTATTGCAAAAGTCAATTCTTGTACGAGTTTTATTTTAACCACTTACTTTAAAGCTCGTCGAACGTATTAATAGATTAGCTATAAAACAGAAATATATTAATAATAAGAGAAGAAATGAGAAAGAGGAAATTTAAAACATACACAACACACACAAACATATATATTATATATATATATATATATATATATATATATAATATAATATTATATATATATATATATATAATAGTATATATATATAGTATATATATATATTATATCCATATTATAATAATAATATATCCCTATGATAATTATATACTTATAGCCTTATATAACAGTATTGATAAGTGATACATTTACTCTTAGTTTATCAAAGTTTAAGGTAAAAATTTTCTGTATAATAAATAATAACTTTTGCTCTTCTTGAATTTTTAATGCTTAGTTCTTCAAGATATATCCATGTTTTAATTTACGATTGTTTTACCATGTGTGTTCTATCTACAACTATTAGTTTTGGTATAATCTAAAATTTTTTTATATTGCACCTTATAAGTTCAAATATCAAACATTGTTCTGTTAAACCGATAAAATAATTGGCAACAAAATTTTTTTTGATTTTTTTTGGGGGTTATTATCTTTTTAATTTTTTTTCTCGATAATACTACGAAATAAGACATTGAAAAAACTATAAATTAACACTCGTGGAATATCAGCGGTAAGATAGTTTGGTCTGATAGAATTAATGAATACATTTGTTTATTAATTTGTGAGATTTTTTTGGTTATTTATTTTTAAATTCTTTTCAATCGATAAAATCATAGTAGAAATAGGTACAAGGAAACATGTGTCTTTTTTCAGTTTCTACACTTGTTGGTGGTATGAATTCGAAAGTGTTCATTAATTTTATTTTTTTATATATTTAGTTATCATTATTTATCTTTTCATATATATAACTTAATCTTCTTAGAAAGAAAATAGACAGACGGTGTGTTATATATGTATGTAGCTAATGTAGTTTCCTGGAAAAAAAAAATAAATAACCAAAAAATTAAAAAGACCAGTTTTTTTTAGTGTGCCATTTGCAACAAATATCTTACGCTGATTCTACGAATTGAAACTTCTATTTTGTTTTCTTGTAGCTATCAGTGAGTTTTCGAGTTGTTTAAGGCAACACTTAGACCTTCGATTTATATCTCTGACCCTGTCTTGTTCGTTCTGTGTATTCGTTGAACTAACTTAAACTATCGAAAGGTCTAAGTGTAATTTTCCGAAAAAGTAATTTCGGACTTAAAATATTTTTCTGGGAAATTATTATTTTATTCTTCTGCTGATTCTTTGTAGAATTTTTCACACTTAGACGCTTTGGACCTTATATCAGTATTCCGTATGAGTCGATCTAATATATTGGGTTGAGGATGTGGATAGTTTTTATATAACTTAAAAGGTGTGTTTGCACGCGTAGTCAAGACAGTTAGATGTTTTCGGTCCGTTCGGAAACGTCACTTATAGTATAGTTGTCGGCCTAACGGGAAGTCGGTGCAAAGATGCGGTTGAGACCAGGCGTTTCTGGGACAACATACTGCCTCAGTCTTACTGCCGGTAAGCTAAACAAAAACCACACACACCCCTCTCAACCTCAATCCGATCCTATGACGTCATACAGTGATTGCCGCGTGATCCGGGAACGATATAAAAGAGTCGCAAGGTCTAAGTGCCAAATTGCTAAAGAATAATTGGACTAGAAAGAATTTAATGGTTATATCTGTTTCTTTTTCTTATACAGGGGAATTTTCAGCGATTGGCTTTAGCCAATTAAGACTACATTCGATTATACTGTGACCCCGACTTATCTTAAGAGGACCTTCGACTTGAGCAACTTAGACCTTCGGACTTAGCGCTTAGCACGCCTGTTCGAATTATACTATGAATCCTTTGACTTAGCAGATAGAGTCTTGCGATACCTTATATCTCCTGAATGTTCGTTGTTTGTTTGTGTGAAACTAAAATAATGAGTCGAAAGTCTAAGTGCAAATTCCAAAAAATAATTCGACTTAAAATATTTTGGGAAATTATTTTCTCTGTGGTTTTTCTTAGATTTAACGCATATACGAACACTTTGGACTTATACGTTCCATTGAAGACGTCCCACATGCATATGAGGGGGTTCGAAGGATAGTTTCATACCCGATTAAAGTTGTTTGCGGGCGATTAGGAGTTATGATGTTTTTTTCGGTTCCACTTCGGAAACTGGTACTGATAGTATAGGTGTCGCCTTACGGGATCCCGCAAAAGCGGCTGAACGCTTTCAAAGAGTACCAGTTACCTAAGCTAAAAACTAAATCTTCAATCCATTATGGGCGTCATATAGGTGTCGCCTGATCGGGAACCTGGGATATAAGTCGAAAGGTGTAAAGTGCAAATTCCGAAAAATAATTTGGGCTTAAAAAATTTGGTGTATTATTTTCTTTGAAAAATCTTTTAGATTTTAGTAACTAAGACCTTTGACTTATACTTAGACCTTCGACTTATACTTAACCTTCGACTGCACTTAAGACCTTGCTTAGCACTTAGACATTCGAATTATACTTAGACCCTTGACTTAGCACTTTAAACTTACTTATTTTTAATTTTTTAATTTTAGACACCCAAAAATGATTCTAATAAAGAAAAATGATGTTTAACAGATCTAAATGACAAAAAAGGAATAAACAGCTGTATTTAAAAAAATCAAAAAAATATTAAGTTACTTTTTAGGATTATTAATGTCGGCGGGGAAGCCAGCACGAAATAACGTTAATTTTTACTTCTCGGGAGATGTGCAAAATATATTTTTCGTTCCTTAAGCGAGTTTTTCTTTCGGAAAAACACCCAAAAAAAAAGTAATTAGGGATCAAAGTCTATAAGAATTGATGATCAGGTAACTTGAGTATTTTTTCGATTGCGGACGACGTTCCGAGCCATGGAAAGGCCCTAGACCCGATGATGAGATCCTAAAGACCTTTCGATTTTCGAGGGAGAGCTCCTGCCCTCTGTTCTAACGGGAATTCGCTCACCATCGTTTTCTCGGGTAGTGGTGTCAACAATTCCGTTAACGGTCCTCGCGCTTAGGCGCGGTGGGTTGAGCTGTCTGTATCCGTAGGTAAGCTAGAAGGTAGCAAATTTTGAGGATTTCTACTTATCGGGCGCCGCACTCTAGTCGCAAAGTAGGGTTAAAAATTCGCGCCTTTTCTTTAGGGTGGACGTGTTTTTAGCCCCCTTTTAAAGACCGAGACCTCATTAAATCTTTTTTTACTTATATAACAACCCCCACCCCCACCCTTAGTGATTTACCGTTATTTTTACGCCTATTTTTAACGAATCGATGAAAAAAAGGCCAAAAATATTAACCCTACTCTCGCGTTTCCTTTTTTTATTTTTCTGGTAATAAAATATTTTGTCTTGTTTTCATTTTTTATCCTTCAGGTAATAAAATATTTTTTTGGCGAAGGCGCGAAATAACGCTACTTTTTACTTCTCTATTCTACCTTTAGAAATTTGAATTTTTTGTTCCCTTTGCTAACAAAGAATTTAGATCGGAATTTTCCAGAAGTGTAAGATGCCATAATATTTTATGGAATCTAGGACTTCTAGTAGCTGAGTAGGGTTAAGCGTGTGGTAACGAAGTAATAGATCGAAATTGCAGTCGCCTATCGTGACCCGTCGATCGGTTTTCTAAGCGTTTCAGATATCGAAAACCTTAATGAGGCCGTAAGGTGCTTAAACGACCCCTCGTTATAATTTTTCGGTGGTGTCGGGCCTTCTATAGAACACTTTGAAAATCCCCCCTTACGCTCCGATCATGTCACGAAATAACGTTACTTTCGACTTTTCGGGAGATGAGGCAAAATAAATTTTTCGTTCCCTAAGCGAGTTTCCTCGAGAAAACTAAAAAAATAAATACGGAATCTATTACTTCGAGTAGACGAGTAAGGTTAAGCGTGTAGTAATGAAGTAATAGATCGAAATTTATTTCTCCCAATCTCTCGAGACCCTTAGAATTTTTTTAAGTTTATTTTCAAAGTGTTCCTTTGAGGGCCCGACACCCCCCGGAAAGTAAGGAGGGACGTCTAAGTACCCTACAGTTGCTTTTAGTTTTTCGATATCTTTAGCCGTTTCGAAAACCAATCGACGGATCAAAATAGGCGACAGCAGTTTCGTCTATTACTTTGTTACGATACACCGACTCTTAAGGGGCTAGGCGAAGTCCTAGATTCCGTAGTCATTT
>JABUQX010094939.1:0-10000 GCA_015478945.1 Trachelipus rathkii
AGAGACTTATATTCCTATGATCAGACAGTAAAAGTACCAGAGACGGAAAGAATATGTATAGCTATGCATAACGGATCTCATTAATTCATTATCAACGAGGACAATTTTTTTTTTTATTTTTGTTTTTTTTAGAAAAATACGACATATCACACTAAAGTTTGCCAGAAAAGAAACTTGTATTAAACGGAAGCTGTAGATAAGTTCATGTCTTGTGGATGAACTCTACCTCTGTTTAAATAATGACGTTTCGCTACAGCTGGTTAAAATAACTGAAGAAAGGCTTGAACATTAATCATAGAAAAGTACCGAATTTCATTCAAAATAGGGAGTCATTTTCCTTTGTAGAAGATATTAGATATAAGGGATTAATAAGTAAGTTGTTCAGTATAAGTTCTAAAATTTGTAAGTTTTCTAGAAGATATTCCAACTATGTAGCAGCATAAATAAGAGCAAATTACCAGGAGTTGCAAGAAAGGAAGTCTTTCTCCGAGCATTCTTGTTCGGGACTAGGGTGTGAAAACTTTTTTTTATTGTTTTTTTTTTTTAACCTGTTTTTTTTTTTTGTTTTTATATATATTACGTTTTTTTAATGGTTATTAAAAGATGTTTTTAAATTATAGTTAATAACTTCTAGGCTAAATCTTGCTATTAATACGGATTTTAATATTAAGAGTAAGGCCCCCCCGTTTTTCGGGGGGGCGGTGGGTTTTGAACAGCCCGTCCTCCTCTTCGAGGGGTGATTCCGGTCGACTCTAATAAATGAAAAATAATAAAATTTTTTTTTTTTTTGCTCCTTTATAGCCATTGCGGTAGTACGTACAAGTTTTATTTAGATTTGTCAGTTAATTTTAAAGTTTTTATATTTAAAAAGTGTTGAGAATTAAGGGTCAAAATGTCTTCATAGAATTTTACTTTTGAAAAAATGTGAGTTGTTTAGAATGTTGTTATAGATGAAAATTGTGGGATCGATTTTATTTATTTCTTTTCAGTGTAAAGCATATATATCACTTGCATAAGTAAATTTTGATGCAGAGTATTAGGTGGCAAAAAAATGGCTATCTTGGTCGATTCACCTTGCTCGTAAAATTGATGGAGGGGTGACTTCGGACCATCATTGTTTTTCGTATTTTACCTTATTATTTATGAATTTTATTATTTCATAATTAATTTAAATGTAATAAGAAGTTACTTATATTATTTGAGACATTTTTTTAAAATAAATTAATTAAAAAACGATGATAAACAAAAAAGTGTCAAAATTTTGGCGGAGAGGGGTGAATCGAAATAAAATATTTATATTTCGTATTTTATTTATCTTATGTGAATTTTTATACGGTTATTTACGAAATTTTAATATATAAAATAATTATATTAAAGAAAATTAAATATATTGAATTTATACGTAAGACGAATTTAACAGATGGTCCTTCCGGTGTCACCTTCCATGGTCTGAGTTATTAATCAGCGATTTCCTGACAAGTGTGGTCTGAAACAACTGAAACCTTATTTTTTTTGGTGCTTTACAACTGAAATTAGGGTCACCTGCTAAAAATGAACTCGACCTTCTATCGAGAGTTTGTTTAGGAATTTTTCCTCTAAATGGTTCCAAGTACCCGCGAGAATATATATATCTATATATATATATATATATATACTATATAATATTATAATAATATAATTAGTTTATATATAAAGTATAAATTATATATTAAAGTAATAAACTCTAATAATAATAATTTATATAAATATTATATTATATATTAAATTACACAAAAAAATAATTTTTATGATATATAAAGTAAAAACTCTAAGAATAAAAAGGTGGTATACAGCGTGGTTGGGTGTAGGAGAAATGATATGGTGGAGGTGATTGATTTGTGAGGGGAGAGGTATGTGTGTAAGTATTTTCTTTAAAAATGAGTATCATGCACGTTAGTGTTGGTGTAGGATAGAGATGGTACGAAGTGAGTATGATTGTGTTGTTGGAGAAGATGTTGAAGTATGTGTGGATGTTAAACAGTGAGGGGTTTAGGATGGGATTATCGGATCATTATGGTTCTATGTAAAATTATTAGTTAGTGGGGGCATGGATAGAAGGGATAGGAAGGAAGTGGTTAATAGAGTGAGAGTTTTGTGAGAAAGGTTATTAAGCTAATATGTAAGTAACGTTGAAGTAATCAGTTAATGTGAATTGAACTGAATAAATTGGAAGCAAATGAAGGAAGATTGTTAGTAGTCCAAGAAAAGTAGAGTGGGGTTGAGTTAAGAATGATACAGTGAGTGGTGGAATAAGAGGTGATGCAAGCGTTAAAAGTAAAAAGAGGGGGTTGAATGTACTAAAGCAAATTAGAAGTTTCAAACGAAGATGCTTGGGATTATTAAGGAGGAAAAAAGAATGGCTAAAAGTAGCTGCATACGTAAGAGAAAGAGAGGTAAATGAACAGTTTTTGGAAGGAGGATGAATAGGAATTTCCAAGCATATAGTATTCTAAATTCAATTCTTAGATTATTATGTACAATATCGTTCAGTGGAATTATGATAGGATGTGTTTTCTTTGAATGTAGTTCTCTAGAATATTGGATGTTTATAGATAATTTGTAAGTTGTATAATTATTTGGAGTAATGAAAGAGGTGATAATGATGTGTGTGGTTGATGTGGCAAGAAGGAATAGTGTTTGGGATGAGGTTATTAAGCAGAGGAAGGGATGCGTGAGTGAGATAAGTTGAAGAATGTAAATTGAGTATAGATGAATTACTGTGAATGTTAAGAGAAGGCGAAACAGTGAATAAAGGAATCAGGAGTCAGGAATAAAGCGAATATCAGGAGTACAGGTAAAGGATTGAGGCAGTAATAGTACTCTTATTATACAGGAGTAAGGGATATAAAGGAATAAAGGCACTATAGGTAATTAAGTTTATTTGAGTGTGTAGGAAGAGTCTATGCTGTGTTTTTGGTCGAGAAAGATGGCCGAGTTGATGAGAGATGATTGGTGGAGAAAAGGTTGCGTTAGGAGTAGTAGATGATATGTGATAATCTTTACTGAAGCAAATGATTGAGAAAATGATGAGAAGAAGATAAATTGTATTTAAGGTTTATGGATTTGCAGGGGTAGTGATAGGGTTAATAGGGAAGGTTAAGCAGGTGTTAGTGATTATATATGTTGGTGATAGGCTTATTGATGGACTAAAAATATTGTAGATCGAAATAGTGATTGCGTGTTAAGATAAAATGAGTGCAAAGTGATGGTTAGTATATAACAGAGTGAGGCGGGTTTTGTTGCTTTGATTATTCATTGTGTATAGTGGAGGTGTTATAAGAATTAGAGGTGGGGTGGCAGCAAATAGTGTTAGAATGATGAGAATGAATGAGAGTGGAGGGGTATTTATTGTACGTTGATGATTTGTTTTGTTGTGGCGAATCTGAAGAGTTGAGAGGATTGGTAGAAGAGATTGACAGTGTGTAAGGAGGGATTTGAAAGTAACGTAGATAAGTTAAGGTTATGGTTGTGATTGAGAACACTCTGGTGTGAAGTTATGGTTAGATGGTGAGCAGTGGAAAAAATGTGTCTGAGTTTAATATTTAGGGTATATGTTGGATGAGAGAAGGGGAAAGATGATTCAGATGTTTAGTAGGAATTGTGAATGGCAGGTAAGGTGCTGGGCTTAATCCGTGTGGTGATATTAGAACGGGAATAGTTTAGTGGTTAGGGTCTTGTACAGGTGACGGGTATGTTGTGTACCTGTGTTAGTTGTGATAGTAGTGATCTATGTCGGAATAGAGAGTAGATCTAAAGTTCAATGTGTTGATGGACAATCTTAGGGGCGTGTTAGGTGTTGAGAAGAATTGATAAATGAGATGAATATTAGAGAGTTTGTGTGGTGTAAAGAATAGGGGTAAACGAGAGAATAATAAGTATGTTGAGATGGTTGGTCATGTGGAAAGGTATGAATGAATAGTCGTTTTTAAGCGGTATGATATTTGTCATGTGGAGAGAACGGATGATAGAAAAAGTGGATTGAGGTCTAGTAAACGTGTTGAGGACAGAAGTGTGAGTTGGGCAAGCGAGAATTAAAGGGTATAATAATAGAGAATGCGGGGTTTTTGTGAGGGGGTATGGTTGTGGTCACCTGGGCAAAGGGATGAAACTTAACCTGACGATTTACCATAGGGTGGGTCCGTCGCTGTCCCAGAAAGCTATAGGGTGGATTTTCTGACTGCTGACGAGTTTATGTATTTATTACTTGCTGAGTGGTTAAGCTGACTGTCTTGGACTGTTTGTCTATTCGTGCTCAACTTGCTTTTCTTCTGATGCTTGTTTACGCAGCTTCACAGTTTGGGAGAAAAAGTAGATGAGAATAGTATATTTATATATATAGTATAATAATATCATAATATATATTATATATATATATGATATATTATATATACTATATATATATTTATTAGTAATATATATATATAATATATATATTTAATTAACGATCATGTGAAATGTAATATTATATCCCTAGAGCATTAATAAAACTTTATTAATTAATAAACTCTCCTGCATTCTTAGCTCTATTTTAACTTATTATATTAATAGTCCTTCATTACTAATAATTCTAAAAAGATTAAAAGTTTTGAAATAAGATAATTAAAAATACAAAAAAAAAATTTTTGGCCTTTTGTTTTTTTTAAAAAACGTTTTTTTTTTAAAAAAATGACACGTTTTTTTTTTATCCAGTACGTGACCCATATGTATAACGATTTGATTTCAAGACAAGCTAATGGCTAACATAACACAAAGATTGTAATAAATATGAGGTGAGTTGATGACATTGATATTAAATTTATTGATAATCATCATTACAAATTACTTTTATAAAGTATATAAAATATTATATACTATATATTTTGTATATAAATTATAAAACCATTGCACTTTTATAATATAATACTATATATATTATATTAAACTATAATATACGTATATATATAATATTTATACATATATAAATATATTAGTATATATATATTTATATTATATATATATATTATACTATTATATAGTATATTATATTATAGCTATATATATATAGTATATATATATTATATATATTTATATTATTATATATGTATTATTATATACTATATATATTATTTAGTATATATATATATTATTTAATATATTATATTATATATACTATTATATATATATAATAATCCTTGTATTGTGTAGTGCTCATCCCTATGTGAGGGTGCAAGAATTCCCATACTGTATATTGTGTCGTAGGAGGTGACCAAGAGAACAGCAGTAGCTGGATTGGGGTTCTGCTACCACATATTTCTACCCAGGAATACCTGGTTATATCACCATAAACACCTTGCTTTCGTCAAAACTGTATGAAACAGGGTAGAAAAATTATTTCCGTAATTTTTCACTTTATAAAAATAATTTTTAAAATTGAAAAATTAATTTTCTTTTCTGGTCATCTGACCAACATGAAATTTTCAGGGCTTTTATAATCGGGGGAGAGATACTTTTTTATTTACATATATTTTTTTTTTTTTTTTTTTATACTCAAAAAAAATTTCTTTCATATTTGACCTAGGACCAGAGGTAAAACTGTTGCATGTGAAAACAAATGAACTAAATAAAAAATGTGCATCTCCCTTGACTACAGAAGCCCTGAAAATTTCATGTTGATCAGGTGACTCAAAAAAAAAAATTCTCACAATTTTTCATTTTTCAGATCCAAAAAAGTTGGGTTTGAAATTTAACAATTACTGAGATCTGGCTTCAAAAATCAAAAATGGCTTCAGTATTTTTTTTTTTTGTTATAGACTATTTTTGTTTTGTGCATTTTCAAGTCATTTTGTATTAAAAATTGTGACTCCTTTTTTGTCAAAAACAGTTTCTCAAAAAATGAAAAGGCAAAGTAAACCAATGCATACGCAGAAAAATACCCAAAAAAGCTGCAGTTTACTTTTATTTGGTAAAAATTGCCTGAAAATTAACAAAATTGACCAGTTGCCAGTTTTGGGGATTAAAACTGGGAATCCTGGTAGTCAAAATTGAATCCTCTTCTTCCTTGACTGCGAACAAGATGAAACAAAGCAAATGATGGAAGTGTTTGTTAGTAGTACAAGAGAAGTATGTAGGTGTGTAAAAAGCTGTAACTAAGAATATTAATGGTGATTGGTGAAATGAAGAGATGATGTAGGCATTAAAAGTAAAAAAAAAAATGCTTGGTTGAATATGATAAAACCATTGAGTTTTTGAAAGAAAGATGTTATGGAAATATATAAGAAGAAGGAAAAAAGGAAGACTTAAAAGTTGCATAATAGAAAAAAAAATGTAAATAAGTTGGGCAGAGAAATGGAATGGGGCTTATAAGGGAATGAGAAGCTTTTTTGACTAAGTATAAGGTTAAGAAGTTGATTAAGGGGAATCTTTGTAGAATAATGAATAGGGATGGAAATTTCGTGATTGATGAGGGATGTGATGAGTGTGGAGGAAACACTTTGAAACTCTGCATAACATTGGCAGTGATGAAAAGTTGATGGTGAATGTGAGTGGGTTTGATGGAGTAAGTAGAAATTGGTATTTTGGGGTTGAAGGTAAAGGTAGAGTGGAGGTGAAGATTGTAAATACCGTAGCATGTATTGTGGATTATGTGAGATGAATAAGAATGGAGTGAGAAGTTGATCGACTGGATTGGAAGTTGTGTAAAAAAGCGTTTGTGGAAAGTATAGTTCCGAAGGACTGGAGGAGAGCAGTGATAGTACCTTATTATAAGGCTAAGGGTGGTAAGGGGAACTGTAAAAACCATAGGGGAATTAGTTTACTGTGTTGTAGGTAAGATACATGTTGGTATTTTGGAGAATGAGTGGTTTAATATTATTGGAGTGATTCAGGGATGTATGGTCTTCATGGCTATTTAATTTGTATATAGTTGGGGTGATGAAAGAATTGAAGGTAGGAGTGGCAGGGAATGAGTTAGACTGATGGAGAAATAGAAGAAAGTCTGGGTTGCCTTGCTTATTGTGCACCTGTAATGATTTGGGTTTGTGTGACGAATTTGAAAAAATTGAGAGGATTGGTAGAGGAGTTTGAAAGTATGTGTGTATATGCGGGTAAGATAATGGTTATTGGGTTTGGAGAGTAATCTGTGTGAAAACATGTTGCATGATAAGCAGCTGAAGCAAGTAGCCTATCTCGAGTTTAGGTATTTAGGCTATATGTTGGATGAAAAGGGAATGGATGATGTAGAGTGTAGTAGGATTGGTGGTTGGAAGCGAATGTTACATTTAAATATTTGGTGAATGCAAGGGGACTAAGTCTTGAGTGTGATAGGTGTGGACAAAAAGGTATAGATATAAGTTGCAGTCTATTCAGATGGATTATTTTAGACTGTTAGATGTGAGATGAATTGTAAAAATGAGTAATGATGTGAGTAGGGACGATGTGAAAGAAAGAATGATGAGAGAAAATGAGAGTGCATTACATGGTTTGGATCATATGGAAAAGGATGGATATAGTGGGTTGGTTAAATGAATATTAAGTTGCTCATGTTGGGAGACCTAAGAAAAAGTGTATTTAGTCAGTAAAAGAGTCTGAAGGAAAGGAATGTGAATTTTGCAGAATCTAGAAGAATGGTGTTAATACATGTATTCTTAGTTGTAGGTGCAGTCGATTGTGGTCCTGGCCCAGGGGATAAATTCTGACAGTGATGAGATACCACAGTGGGGGGGTCTGTCACGGTGTTTTGAAGCTCTAGGGTGGATTTGGGCTGCAGTGCATGCTGCACATCCCACCCCAATCTGTGGGGATTCTAGAAAGATAACAAGAAAAGGATATATATAATATGTTATAATATATCTATATATCTATCACTATATTATATATTATATGATATTATATAATTTAATATATTTTTATATATAATATTTATTATATATATTATATAGTATTATTATATTATGTTTGTTTGTGGTGTGTGTATGTAAGCCATGCTTGACAATAATCCAGACAAAAATATATTTGTACATTACTGAAGAATTAAATTAAAAGGTCAAGCCATTCAGTAGAGTTTCTCTATTATAATAAATAGCTCAGCAAGAGTTAGATAGGGGCATGGCAACCAATGTCTACTATTGGAAATGGGCACATAATATTATATTAAAAAACAGATAAAGCGTCCATAACACTTCGTATAACATAATTGACGTTACAGTGACCAACCAAACTATTCCCCTTATTCTCTATTAATTAGCACTGATTTCCTTAAACACTCTATACTCTCTATAACATTCACACATTCTATAGGTTTAGCAAATGCCTGCAGCAATAAAAGTTATACACCTATTTCAAAAAAAGAGTATATCATTTTAAACAGAAAAATATTATCTTTAAAATAAAAAAAAAAATGCATCAAAATATTTTGAACCGTTCCAGAGATTCCTCATTTTAAATTTTATCAAAAATCAAAAATCAAAAAAGGTACAAAGGATTAAAGGTCAAAGGTCCTGGATCTGGGCCCTGAAATGTTTTCAGGTCAAACCAAAAAATATGTGATCTTACTTTTGTTCCTGATTTTAGTGGTTATAATTCAATAAACATTCAGACAGAAAGGTAACCTATTTCCTTTGCCTGCCTGAGAATTGACATGGACATACAGTATATATATATACGGTACCGTATTTACACTAAAGGTGATTTTTTACCCTTTTACTAGTTTGTTGATACTGATTTACCCGTAAAGTCGATTCGCATCTGACTCTTTCAAGAGAACAATTGTAATATGTTTGAATCTTAAATAATTCTCAACAAAAACTTATCAGTTTCATACTTCAAGTACTTCAATGGCCATTCACACTTACAATGACTGAAATAGGAAGCAAGAATTTTAATTACATTTAAACCAATTTTATTTCTAAGATATTGCTGATTCTTGAATATTGGAAAATATTCTTAAAAAATCTTTAAATATTAATAAGTTAAAATAATATTTAAAAGTTAGGTAAAAAAAAATTTCTAATAGGATTTAAAAACATAGATGATTGAAATCACTGAACATATTAAACATTTTAAAATAAATATACCAGAAAAAGGTTGGAGTAAAACTTGAGTAAAAAATATATTTGCTAGGTCTAACAAAGGGACTCGATATTAAAATAATTGGTCATTATGTTTTAAGATTTGTAAATAGAAAATGAATATACTCCTGATATGCCTATGTTTCTTATTATTTTTCCAACTTTCTTTTCTTTTCTTTTTTTCTTTATTTGATGAATCTAATCACATAATAGTAATACTTATATACTTTCCTTTTACAGAGAAAGTTAAAATGAAATAGCATAAAATCGGACTGTAAATATATTTGAAATTTATTAAAGCTATATCTAGTTAGCTTTATTTTGTCTTTATATTTACTATATTTGATTAGATTTACATATATAAACTATAAATTTATCAATAATAAGTATAAAGTCATTAATTGAAAAATTAAGTAGGAAATTCCCTATTTCCCGCTCTACCCCATGAAATGGTAAATTGCTAAATTTAAGCATTATCATCTGTAATTTTATCATTGGCCCAGTACGGCATCATTATTATCATACATAATCAAGAAAGATCATTATTCTGTGAGTACAATTTCTAGTAATATTGTCAGATGTTTTAAAACGTATCTCATATAGGCCCTATTATATAATTGTTAATTGTGTAGTTACAACTACAGGAGACAATTCTGACCTTATGTAGTTCTTTTGAAACTTACCTATTGTTAACTGTTGCTTAAGATGCGAGTAGACTCGATATACAAATTGTTCCATTACCTTTGGATGGTTGAATGAAATTAAATTAGTTTTTCAGGATATCACTATTTTTAGAATATAACTATATATATATATAGTATAGTATATATTTAATATATGTATAATGTATATATATATATATGTTATTATATAATATATATTATATTTATATAATTATATTATAATATATATTATAA
>JABUQX010094939.1:15000-30852 GCA_015478945.1 Trachelipus rathkii
ACTTAAATATTTTTTTCTTTTCTTACGCGAACCCCCCCTTTAGTATAATCTTGATGACCACCAAGATTTAAAAGACCAAAGTTCATCAAATATTTATGTAAAGTTTCTAATGGTTGGTCTTCGAATATAGAAGGGAAGGTGTAGATATATTTCTCATAGTAAAAAAACTTGCATTGAAGGGAAAACGAAATTAGGATTTTCTTCATTCAAACGTGCAAAACCATTTAGAAAAGCTGAGATTTACACAAGCAAGCAAAGGAAATTTGTTCAACGTTTTCTTTTTTTTCTTTCATGTATTAATTCCTTCATTTATTTTTTCTATTTTTACTGCAAAAGATCATGATATTTCATCAAGTCTTTGCGGACCATTCTTCTGAGGATCCATATGGTGAAATGAAACTATATACTCACACGCGTGGGTCAATCAAAGTACCGTTATTCTGGGTTTAGTAAATAAATGTATGCAAACTATCTGTACTAGACCAAAAGGGAGGATGTAGATTTATTGCATATAATAAAGCCGTTTGCAAAGTTAAAATGTGAAGGTAAAATTATGTATGAAAAACAAAGAATGTACTTGGTGATATGAGTAAAGAAAGCAGCCGCCAATAAAAGGATTTTGCTGCATCAGTTGAGTAGGAATTTTGTTTAAACTTATAATTTGTGTGGAGAGGATTTTTTCATTTAACCTTAATATTTGCTTTTCAAATTTATAACATTAAAGTCATTTTCAATCCTTTAATTTATTTTTTTATTTTTTTTTTTTGTCATTTACTCTGCATTCATCAGAAGTACCTAAACTGTTTATTTTCCTTGTGTACTAAACAAAATCGACATTTTCAGCATACGTAAATGAAAAAGATATATAGGAAAAATTAAAGCAGACAGTAAATGAAAGGGGAGAAATTAGAAAGTGAAAGAGTAGTAGGAATATAATACACATGGGATAGCTACTCAAGATCTTGTTTTCTGAGGTAAATTCAATGAGAGAAATAAAGAAAGGAAAACTTTAAAAATGAAGGAGATCAGGTTGAAATTATAGGTGAAAACCTGTATGGAAAGATTAGAAAAATATTGAGGGTGGGAAGAAAGAAATAAATAGAAGGAAAGAAATCAAGCTAGCTATCTTTATGAAATAAAAATTTAGATAATTTTGCATTTGCATTTAAAATTGGAAAAATAAGAAATGAAGATTTATATATATAATATTGCCCTGGGAAAAGGTAAATGGAAGTAGCGGTAAATTTCGAAAATGATGATAAGTGATGTAGTGGGTTGGATCATCATTGTGTGTTTCACTAGTATAATGTATTTCCATTTCCAATATTGAAAATGTTTACTTAAGAAGAATGCTTTTCTGTAACTTTATTTTCTCTACTTCTTATTATTTGAGACTCGCGTTTCGTTTAGTGCTCCGTCATACAAATGAAATAAGGAGCCTTGTATAATATGGTATTAAAAACAGTGAAGTGTTTTATATTGCAATAATGTTTTAACGCATTTAATATTGATCGTAATGGGAAGGCCAAACCAAAAGAAATTCCACTATGAAACATTTTCTACAAGGGCGTCAGAGCGCCTCATTTTCCAAAACTCAAAGGAATTCACAACTGCAACCACAAAAGAACAACAATCAACAACAACAACCAAAATCAACAACTACCAGCATAATCACCACCAAAATCAACAACAACCACCAAAATCAGCAACAACCACCAAAATTAACAACAAAAAAACCAAAATCAACAACAACCACAACCAAAATCAACAACAAGCACCACCAAAATCAACAACAACCACCAAAATCAACAACCACCACCAAAATCAACAACAATCACAATCAACAACAACAACCAAAATTAACAGCAACCACCAAAATCAACAACCACCAAAATCAACAACAAACAACCATTATCAACAAACCACAATAACAACCAAAATTAACAACCACCACCAAAACCAACAACCACCCAAAATCAACAACCACCAAAATCAACAACAACAACCAAAATCAACAAACGACAACAATAATTCTTAGAAAGCACAGACATCAGTTATCTGGAAAATCTCCCTCGCCCATGTTTACATAGACTCAATTATTTCCTTTTGAAAACCTTATAGAAGAAATTGGAAAAAACGTAAAAGAAATCAGTTAGAAGAATGGTTTTCAGGTTCAGTTGCTAACCACGGGGAAGAGATTAATAATTTTAAATCATAAAATATATTAATGGAACAACAATTACAAAATCAAAAGGATGAGAATATAAATTTTGTTCGAAATATAAATGCTCTCAAAAATAAATTTGAAAAGAATGAAAAAAACTGGACAGGGAAATTGGAAACCCTAAACATTTGATCCAACAAAAACATACCAATGTATGTTTGTTATCAGGCCCCGCTTTTCCATTATAAAATAAAAATTTATTGTGAATATATTGCAACAAGTCTCATCAAAAAGAAACTATTAATTTGCCAGAAAGATCAGTTACTAAAGTTTCAAGAATAGGATTTTAAAAAGACTGCAAACAAGATAAAAGATCAATTAACTTCAACGTGCATGATAAAGACATGCGAAGTAAGTTAATTAAAACATATCCAAATTAAAACCAAACATTTACATAAATGAATTTTTGTCAAACTATGGAAAATTAATCTCCACCTCTTTTGTACGAGATGGGATACGAAACATTGGTGAAGTGAAAGGGACTAAAACAGCCAAAATTTTCTCATTTAATGATCTAAATGAATTCCTAAAAATAGCGAACATCGCGCAATCTCCAATAAGTAATTAAACTGCTGAAAGTATTACCCTCAAAAGTATGTTTGTTTATTTTTTTTTTTTTAAAAAGGGAAAAAGGGGAGAGAAATATATCAGGTTCTATTACTACTAATTATTATTATTATTAATTAAATGAAAGCTACACTCTAAGTACAACCATTCAACTTAAATTCTCTTACCTGTGATTGTTGGTCGTGGGAAGTTCTGTTTGAAAAAAATACAATGAAGAAATTTACTAATACGGAAATCCAATAAAGCCAGATCACTGGTTTATCTTTACTAGCTAACTGGATGACCTCTAGCTCAAGGTCAAATACAACTACAAATAGTTTATTCTTAATCCAATATATTATCGTATTATCTTTAATTAATCCAAATAAACACGACCAAGTATCACATTAACCATTTACAAACAGAGTAATTACTTTAATCCACCATTACCCTGAAATAGCTAAAAAATAATAAATAGCACTTCACTAAAATCACTCTTAACATAAACTCACTGCACATCACTTCATTAAAACACTTTCACTAAACAAAATAAACTAAAAAATGCGCGCAAGTCCATCGAAAAAGAAAACCAAAGAACATCTATCACAAACTGAAATAAAAAACAATCATTCTTATACCTTTCTCTCAACCCGTTTTTCCAACCCCAAACATCCCACTAACCTTTATTCCCAATCATCCTTCCAGTCATCATCATCCCATTCCTTTCCCTCAGTTTCCTTCATCCATACGTTCTCCCTCCTTTCATAACATTTTACGTCATATTCATCCTCAGACGGATCCCCTACTCGACTCAGAACACTAAGACTCGCCACACCATTTTCCAGAAATGCCTCATATTTCCTGACATCACTATCAACCACCTCAACTGAACCACTACAGGTTACCATACCATTTTCCTTACCATCCCTATGATACACATTCCCCTTTTGTTCACAGTTTTGGCCTTTCCAAGCATTCTTGCTACTTTCACTCACCTCTGGTTGAATGTGTATCATATCCCACCTTTTCTTACTTCCCATACTTTCTTACAACACTCGTTGACCACATTCCCACCTACCATCTCATGCTCCTCATCATAATACAATCCAACCTTTTCCCTCATTTATCTTATCATTGCAATACACCTTACTCTCAACTATTCTCGCTTCATCAAATGATTTTTCTTCATCCCAACCATCCGTTTTTCCCATATGACCCAAAATATCACATTTCTTCATACTCCTAGTCTTTCACCCTTCTTCTCATTCAAATATACCTGCCACCCTTATTCTCAATCAGATATACCCAACTCTTATGTCCTATCAACTCCTTTTGTTCACTTCATTTTTTCCCTACCATCACCTTTTATTTCCTCTTCTATCATACCTGGTCACTTCCTCTATTATCTTATTAGCTCTACCAACACCAACATTCCTATCCATTTCCCTCCAGTCACTCCCTTCAGATGCTCTTTCAGAACAATCTACCTATAAATGATACATGGACCTACATATACCACATCTTTTTACCTGACCTTACCTATTTCTTCTGTTCATACCCCCTTCCACTGAAAATCTTTTCCCTACCTCCCACCTCCTTTCTCTCTCATACAACAACCACTTCTGTTTTCATCTTTCCTTTCTTCCATTCAAAATACTGTTTTCCTCTCTTTCCTCATTATTCAGTACTATGCCATGTCCTCTTCCAACACCAGATACTCCTCTCACCTTATTCACCATCTGCCTAACTCTTCCACCAGCACTACCCTTTTATTATACTTTCAGGACAATAAAATCCTAAGGGATACTTAGATCCACATACAAAACATTCCATCACTGCCAAAACTATCCTCCTTGTTCATCCACCTTCCATCAACCCACTGTTCTCTTTCCTCCATTTGTTCTCTCCTTTGATTCATCATCCAACCATTTCTATCCTCAC
This sequence comes from Trachelipus rathkii, assembly GCA_015478945.1. Lineage (NCBI taxonomy): Eukaryota > Metazoa > Arthropoda > Malacostraca > Isopoda > Trachelipodidae > Trachelipus > Trachelipus rathkii. Next base: position 19,712 of record JABUQX010094939.1, read on the forward strand.
TCTTCTTTACTAGACCTTCACACACATTCACCAGCGCATCCGTAAATGCTTTTTAAATTCCCACTCATCCTTTCCACAATATGCTAGCACCATTTACCATTGATTACTTTCAAAATTCGCACCCTCTAGCAAATGCATACATTTCATTTCATCTCCCATATCGACCTTTCCAACAATCTTACACTTTTTCTCTACAAACTCATACCTATTCACGTACTCCCTCATTGTCTCAGCGCTATTTCTCTTAATATAGAAATACTCACAGATTCTGTCATACCAGTCCCACTGTTTCTCCTTAGCATACTTCTCATCTAATCTCTCAATTAATCTGCTTCATACCTTCTTCCTTACCTAACTCTCCTCATTTAATGTCGCACACTCCTTCAAAAGCGTTTACACCCAAACTCAACAACAACTCACCTGCAGGACACTAAAATAATAAATATAAATATAAAAAATAATAACCACTCGCACTTCACTTCACTAAAACCACTCTTAACATACTCACTGCGCTTCACTTCACTAAAACACTTTCACTAAACAAAAACGCACGCAGGTCCATCCAAAAAGATGGCCAAAGAACATCTCCCACAAGCTGAAATAAAATTATTATTATTATTATTTTTAGTTTTCTAGTTATTTGGTTTTACCTTTATTACTGATTTCACTATTATTAGCATAAATATTACCCTTTGTAATACCTTACCAAGGTATTACTTACCCTTGCTATTTTTATATTATTAAGAAAATAAACTAGCTTAGGATTCAGATTATATTATATAAACTATATAATAATGATTTTTCTACCTAAATATGAAATTCAATATGATACAAGGTACAATATTCCCTGGGCTCAAAGGACTAAAACGTCACCTGATGAGCTCGTTTCGGATCAATTTATTTAATATGAAATTGTTATTTTTGATATTATTATTATTATTATTATTATTATTATTATTACCGAATAAAATAGTTTTTATTTGATTTTTATTCATTTATTTATTATTATATTATTATTATTATTATTATTATTATTATTATTATTATTATTATTATTATTATTATTATTATTATTATTATTATTATTATTAACTACCCTTACATTGATGCAAGGAAAAGTTATTTCTTTTTCGATTCCGTTTCTCATAAAGATTTTTGTATGGCGTTTTTAGCATGGAATCCATTCACGGTCCTTTTTTTTGTCATAATATTTTAAGTATAGTAGCAACACAAAAAAAGCAGTGATTGGAAAGACTGAAAGGATGTTTTTAGTCTACGTGTCATGAACATCAAAGAGCAGTTCATATTTTGTAAGAAATTCATCATTTTCTTTTTTTTGTTGGTCTATATAGAAATAAGCTGTAGTATGGATTTGTTAAATAGTATAAGTCCCTCTTTACAATGTTCGTATTGTAATGACGAGACATTCCAGTCACCATATTGAATTCAGATTATTATTATAGGTATTGTTATTAATTTTGGAAAAATTCACAATGCTTGTACTATTTAAATGATCATCACTATAATTACACTTTCAAATACTTTGATCTTTTTATTTCAAGTCGAATTTATTCATTACCTTGGAAAAAATAAGGGTTGTAATATTTTTAAAGATTAAATTAAAAACAAATAAATTATTCTCTTTTTTTTTTTTGCTTTATTGTCGTAAGGCTGGACTATGGTGTTTTTTATTTTATTATTTATTATTATTATTATTATTATTATTATTATTATTATTATTATTATTTTTATTATAAATGGCGTGTTTGTTTACTGAACATGGGGAGTTTCTTAAATTTCAATTTAATTTTGGTTAAAATATTGATTTTATTATGTACTGTGTTTTTTGTATTTAAATTACCTTATTAATCTTATGTTGAATCCTCTTCCTAATCTTTTCAGGTTGGGATCATGACCAAACCATTGACTCGCTTGTGCGCAAGGGGGGATTCAAGGGTTCAGTCACCACTGAAATGAAAAAAGGAATCAAACTTACTCGTTACCAGAGTGAAAAGATTTCCATAACATATCAGGTAAGTTGTATGCAAATTTATCTTTCCTATTTGGCTCTTTTAAATAATTTTGTCGCAATAGTCGACTTTGGATTGGTGTAAGTTTTATGAAGTGGTCCAAAAAGGCAGTATGTGATTTCTGGTCCTTAAATAATTTTTTTTATATTTTTCATGCTATTAACATATATTGATAGTTCGAAACCCTTTTTTTTTATTTTAAATTTTCTCATTCACACTGGTTTCAACATTTTTGAACCTTTGGGTAGGTAATTTTTTGGCATTTATATGGGTTAGCTTTAACTTCATTATCTTATATCCGGTAACTTCTAGGGCATATTCTCGAAGTATTGTAATGGTAAGCACGTTGTAAGGTACAATATTGGTAATTAAATTTTACTTGTAAAAGATTGTGAACATATTTTTGTCAATTTTGTATCAAAATCGCTGTAAATGTTATTCATATTTGGGGTAATTTTAAGGGGGGTGTGTAATTTATTTTAAGATTGAAATTTCCTAAGGAGTTGCTGCTATAACAGTGGTTCAATAACTAAAAAATATTTGAACTTTTGGATGTGCAAAAAGTGTGCAAGATGTTAAATACTTTCCACTCTAGCAATCTTCCAAAAGGATTTACCCTTGTGCTCAAACTTCAGAAACTGATCCATCTTATATTTCCTTCCAAAATCGCTCAAATTCTATTCTATCTGACGATAAAAAAAAAAAAAAAAACGTTCTCTCCGTAGAAAATGTTTTTATCTTTATGGTTCCTCTTCCTCACCTCCTTTTTGAGATTTTATAAATATTTCCCACCCCTCTAATATCTTCTGAAGGTACAACTGCCCTTTCACCTTCCACTAAAGCTGGACTTTTTATTCAAGCCTTTGCCTCTAGTTCCACTTTAGATGATTTCTGTTATATTCCTCCTCCTTCACACCCGCCCAACTCATCTATTCCTAATATTGTAATTTCACTGAACGATGTTATTTCTGCACTCTCAGAGCTTAACACTAAGTAGGTGTATAGAAGGTGGATAATAACCTCTTTGGACAGTGTTATGAGTAGTCCTGCTTCCTTAGATGAAGTAGCTTACAATACACTGTATCGTTTTGTTTGCTAAAACATATTTCCACATTAAAGATATTTTCATTTGTAAACAGGATTTTTCGGTTTTGGTTAATGCGTGTACTCAGCCAAGAGGCGTTTAAACTTTTCTAAAACTTTCTAAATCAATGCTAAAACACCTCTTCTGTTTTATTTTATTATGCCTCGTTCTTTGAGTAAATGATTTGTCCGGTGGGCGGGTCTTGGTAATCCTTGGCCGGGATTCTCTTCACGTCGTCTCCCTTCTCTGTAACCGACAGCGCTATACAATTGGAATTCATTTATTATAGGTACTTTGCTTATTTCTGTTTCCTTGAACTACTTTGTGCTTTTTTGTCTACTTTTTCTTTTCTTTTTTTTTTGCTTTTTCATTGTGCCACATAAGTTTGGGTTTGGGCAAAAAGACGATCTTCGCTCCAAATTCACTTTATCTCCTTTATAACAGGCTTCTGACAGCGTGCGAATAATTTTTTTATCACCCTATTTCCTATTTTATAACTGCCTGCTATGGCACGTTCTTCTTCTTGGCGATATCTTTTCACATCAACTATATCACCAACTGTGTCTGTCCACGTTGTCCCGCCCATTGCTCTACCCTCCTAATAAAATTAAAGGCATGTTACGGGGGAACGGGGCGCGTGGGCAACAAATACGGCTATACCAGCAATTGTGGAAGGCGGCTCGATTGAAAAAAAAAATGGCCCTCTCACCAATTTTTTTCTTCCTTATATGATACGCTTATGTTAATGCATAGAATCCTTGAGGAGAAGCAGAACTTTTTGGGATTTTGCTTTATTATGATTTTATGCCATTTGGTGAACATGGTAGTTAATTACCTCTTTACTCTTCTTTCTACTTACCTTCCTTGCTGATATCCAGGCATGGGAGCTTACTTAATATGCAATAGAAACTTTGAACTAGTTATTTAAAGCTTATATTGTAATGGTTCCATATTTGACTACAGGCAACCCGCGTGCTCGGAATGAGAGAGGGAAGTTTAATTTTGAATGCCTTTCCTCTGTTTAAAAATAAATTTTAATTTTCTTACAGTGTTTTTTACTACTTGAACAAAAATTCGTCTCGAATTGGTTTTTTTCCTATGATAGGCGCAAGCAAAGGAAAAAAAAAAGTCAACAAAGCAAACATCAACAGCAAAAGATCGAAAAACTTCGGGTTTTGTACAAAATAACTAGTATTTTTTTTTGGGAATTGGAATATATAGACTGGTTGATTAAAAAATAATAAGTGGGCGTGTTCCCGTCAGCTGTTCTCCATCCTATCGGGCTTCTTTTCCTGCTCTACCTCAGCTTCATCTTTTTTTTTTTTTGTTTTTTTTTGTTTTTTTTTAATTTTTATTTTTTACTTTTTTTTCCTCATTGAAGACTGTGTGTAATATCTATTCGTGACCGGCTTGGTTACACACTGTGCTACTGTATGCTTTGAAATCCACACCAGCCTTTCATCCTTACAACTTTGAAAGATTTCAGTTTTGAATAGAACTAAGAGCCTCCTGGGGACCACCGGCAGAAAGACACCGAATTAACGAGGGCGGGCGACATCACATACTATTTAGCTAGGTATGGAGTGGCCAAGCGTATGAGAGCAAATGCTAACACAGCCAGCCCTCTGATGGTTATATTTTAGGGCCACATTCATTTCTATTATGGGAGGCAATAGAGATAACAAAGTTATATGGTTTTTCATTGAGCATTATCAAGAAAATCTCCTACTTGCTTCCATCTTCTCTAAACTTGATCACATCTTTCCATCAACAGAATTGAACATCATCGAAAAACACCAATCCTATATTAAAATCTCTTTGCCTGCATCCTCATTCTCGTCTCCTCTCTCATTTCTCAGAAATCAGTGCTCTCTCGGTCTCTCCCCTCTCTGCGATCGTCTCTCTCTTAGTGGGTGTAATATGCCAGACTTTTATTCTCCTATTCATCTCTCCCTTGTCTAAAGATCTCTTAACGTATCGGTCAGTTCTCCTTCTTTCTCTCCGCTCTTCTTTGGCAATCCGGACTCATTCTTCTCTTCTTCTTGAATCAATCTCTCCGTCTCATGTTTGCTCTCTCAGACTCTCTCTCAATCTCTGTCTCTAGGTCGCGTCTCTTCCATCTCAAAGTACCTTCATGGTTATCATTAAGGCCATTACCACTAAGGTATCACACTAGAAAAGAGAGTCTATTCTTTCAGCCTCAAAATTTGCGCTGATAAAGGTTAACGTCATGTTCTCTTGCTGCGTAAATCCATTATGCCTTGAAATCTATCGTAAATGGTCGATCGGTCGACATGTCCAGCTGGTCTCTGTATCCTGATCAGTCTTCTCTCAAAATCTGCGTCGCCTCATATCATGGGCATGTGCATCTTCTCTACCTACGTTGATGGTTGCGATCAATCATTCTGACGCTTATCCATAAAAGCTCGGTATCTCTCTCGCAATGCTCTCTTCTTGAATATCGACCGTCTGCGCAAACTCGTCTCATTTGTCCAAGTCTACGCCTCATAACTCTACGGCCGTCAATGATCAAACGATCCCAAGTCTCCTTTTCTCCTATGATTTCAAATTGTCTCTGCTCAGTGCTTCCGTTCCTCTCTCATCTCGAGGAGAGAGGTTAAGACCGCCACCGGAATTACTTCCCATGATCGCTATTACAAGAAAGGTAGGGATAGAAAAGTTTACACGTGCCCTCCTTTGGCGGATCGTACCTTACTGCCCATTTACTCTCCACTACATCCTCGCTTGCGATACAAATTCTCTTCCTCATTCTTCTCTTTCCAAATCTTCGAAAATCATTCCTCCTTTATCCTCGTGCGGATCAATGTTCTCGCCAAATACTCTCTCCCGATACTCAGTGTTCATTCGTAGCTATCTTACCTAAGGAATCGCATCAAACTCTTACCTCCATCCACTGTCTCTCAGTACTTATACATTTCTCTCTCTCCACTTTCTATCTACCTACCCCTTACTCAGTGTCTTGAATCTCTCTCCTCTTACAGTCTCACGTCGTCATCATCTCTCACATCCGTCTCTCCCCGAGTCTCTCTCGTACGTCTGTCTCTCTACAATTCTCATGCATTACAGGATATCTGCGTTGAGTGCTCTCGTCCGTCTCTCTCGTGTCAGGGAGTGCAAGTACGCGTACATATGCTCACAGATAACTTCATCAATCCAAAGTGGAACTTAGAGGCCACAGTGGCTTTGCAGACAAAATCTATCGTTCTTCTCCAGCTGTTTCAGTCTGCATACTTGCGTCAAGGGCATTACTTCTACTTAGAACTGACTATTATCACAGTCGTGAGGATCTGCTAATCTTCTACTAATATACATCAAATAAGGACGGTGCAGTGAATCTCTATTACTCCCTCTCACGTATTGCCAAATATCTTCTCCTTCCGGAATATGAAAGCGATAATTAAATATGTGTAATGCTATTATTATAATATATTTGCGGATCCAGATAGAAAGAAAAGTTATTAGAGCGAAATTGAGCGAAATTCACGAATATAATATCGAGATATTCCTAATAGGTGATAACAAGAATAATTATCTATATAGATGAGAGCATCCGGACAGAAAGGCTGGTATGAGTTATTGTGTAGAATAAAGATCTCGGCCGGGAGAGCTGCAACCGAGTATATAAACCTTCGTGACCCATCCTATTACTTTTTATATGACAATCAAAAGTTCCAAGTAATATATTTTTAGTTATATTGAACAACTGTTCTAGCAGCACTCCTTAGTAAATTTACAAATATTTCTTAAAAAAATTACTACCACCCACTTAAATTTACCCAAATATATATTAACTATTTTACAGCGATTTATTTTTGAATATTTAGAGACAAAATATATGTTTCACAATCTTTTTACATATAAAATTTTAATTTACCATAAGCAAGCATCATTTCAAAACGTGCTAATTACTTAACCAAATTAACTAAATACAGTAGGAGCCAACTTTCAAAATTAGCTGAAAAAAAGTGTAAAGTAAGGCGAAATGATGTAACGTTCGTTAACTTCATTATAAATACCAAAAAAATACACTAACACCTAAAAGTGAGTATTATCAACAAATGTTGTTACTCAGCTGTGAATGAGAAATAATTTAATAATAAATAGAATAAGAGCTGAGATATTGACATAAGAAAATTTTCTGTATTCTTACTAGCTTAAAATATAGAACAATTATTTAATAGAGACCTAAAGACAATCACATACTGCCTGATTTTTTGTGTGTGACGAACTTCATAATAATTAACATATATGTCCGAATGCCAATGCGACCTAATAATTAGCGGAACAATAATGATTTAATTTAGATTGTAGGTCTATCTTGATATGACAAGAACAGATAGAAAATCATGACAAGTGAGTGACACAGTAGTACACCTAGAGTACGTTGTTTGAATTAGGCGATAATCTTTTCACGCCTGGTCACGTCGACTTAGAGATATTTTGAACGCTATCCTTTTCATTTCCAGCTGGTGACTGAACCTTTGATCCCCTTGCGCACAAGCGGAGCGATTCAGACTGAGGTGTTGGTCGAAATGAAGCTCGAAAGACTAGACAGATTTGGAATAGGATTAAAGCAGGAAGAAGGATTGTATAGACCATGAACACTTCAATAGTTGTAATTTTCAGAGAGTACACAAACACTAGTGAGACAGGTAGGTATTACAAAACATCACCTCTAGTGGTGTATTGATAACGCGAGTCAAAACTTTTATAATTATAGCGCGTTAAACACTCACTAATATGAAACTTTCCAATTTAAGCCATAGTTATCAATATAAAAACAACACCGCCATTTATAATAATTATTAAATAATTAATAATAAAAATACTAATAAAATTAATTAATATATAATTAATATAATATATAATTAATAATTAATAATATAATAAATAAAATAAAAAACACCATAGTCCAACCTTACAACAATAAAGCAAAAAAAAAAAAAGTAAAAAAGAGAATAAGTAAATATTTCTCATTATTACTATGTGAAAAATATTTAACTAATCCCTCCATTGTAGTGGCATTCAATCCCTTATTCGAACCTGTGAAATAAAAAAAGAATCAATAAAGAATTGAAAGTTGAGTAATTAATCAGAGGTAGTGTAATTTTAAATAAGTAATAATGCATTAGTGATTTTTCCTAAATTAAAACATATATACCTATAATATAACCTGTGAATCAATTATCACTTTCCGTTCAATATACGAATACATTGTAAATAGAGGGACTTATCATACTACTATTACTATAACAAATCCCATAGCCATACTACAGCTTATTTCTATATAGACCAACAAAAAGAAAATGATGAATTTCTTACAAAATATGAACTGCTCTTTGATGTTCATGACACGTAGACTAAAAACATCCTTTCAGTCTTTCCAATCACTGCCCATTTTTTTTGTGTTGCTACTATACTAAAACTATATGACAAATAAAATGAGTGAATGGATTCCATGCTAAAAACGCCATACAAAAATCTTTATGAGAAACGGAATCGAAAGAAGATAACTTTCCTTGCATCAATGTAGGGTAGTTAATAATATTTAATTAATAATAAATAATATAATATAATATATAATAATATAAAAATAATAATAATATAATAATAATGATGAATAAAAATCAAATAAAACTATTTTAGAATTCAATAAAATAATTTATCAAAAAATTAAACACTTATTATCATACAATAACAATTTAATATTAAACTAAATTGATCAGAATGGGCTATCAGTTGACGTTTAGTCCGTTTGATAGCTACAGGGAATATTATGGTACTCTTTGATATCCTATTGAATTTCCATATTTATAAGGTTGAAGATCATTAGTATCCTTTATTTAATATCCTTGAATAATGTTTTATAAATATTAAGCTAGTTATTATTTTCTTAATAATATATAAAAATATGACTAAGGGTTATTAAGTAATACCTTTTAGGTAATCGGTATTAACAAAGGGTAATATTTATGCTAATAATATTAAGTGAATTCAATGTAAAAAATAAAGGTAAATAACTAGAAACAAAAAAACACTAAAAATATAATAATAATAATAATTTTAAATTTCGCTTGTGTGGAGTAATGTTCACTTTGGCCATCTTTTATTGGTATATATGTGAGACCTTGCGTTGCGTTTTGTTTAGTGAAAAGTGTTTTTAGTGAAATAGTGAAGCGCAGTGAGTATCTTTAAGAAGTGATCGCACCTAGATGTGAAGTGAAGTTGTAGTATGGTCTATTAAGCATTAACACGCCTTCAGCATTATCGGTTATTATTCTATCAAGTTTTTTCGTATCAAAGTTAATATGATACAATGATTCTCATCATTTCCAAATGATATCATATTTTTTGTATTAATATACTCATATGCCTGTGTGCGGGGGAGAAAGAAGTTCCCACATCGTATATATACGTGCGTAGAAGTCGACTAAGGGGCGTGGTAGTGGTTGGCTGCGCACTACCACCTATCTCTTGCTAGGCAATGCTGAGCAGAGTTTTGTTGCCTCTGGACGTATGGTTGGGGCGGTGTGTAAAAGGCCAATTTTGCGAACCGAGTGTTAAAGACGGATCCTTATATGATAGGGAGAGATTACTGGTATCGGAAGGCGTGAGCACGCATAATGTCATAATTCGTACGATAGTTAGATAGACATAAATTCGTTAAGAGATAAAGAGGTGTAGCTAGGGACCTGAGATTAAGTCGACGAAGGAGATTACTGTGAGGGCTAATATTATATGTAAGTAGATAGTAAGCGCTGAAAACATAGAGGATCGGTGAGGAGATGTAGTGATTAGAGAAGGGAAAGGTAGTAAGTTTGTTTGGAAGCGGAACAGAGGGCATGAGAAAGATGAAAATAATTGTATGCTTTGGTAAATTGGGTGCGTATTTTGTCACATATCACTCACGCTCGATAGAGGCTAATGAGAGTGAGAGTAAAGCAATAGAGAAGTGATATGAGATGAAGAAAGTATGTGAATTAATATGAGCCTGGAGTTTTGTGCGGTGGATGCGGAATGACGTGATTTGTGTTAACGGTGTCTTGAGGATAAGAAGAAGATAAGAAATGAGAATGGATGATGGATACAAAGAGGCGAGAACAAGAGTGGGAGGAAAGAGGACGATGATGATGGGAGAGTGTGCAATAAACAAGGAGTGGTAGAATTGAAATTGAGAGATCTGGAAATGGTGGTTACGGAGAATGTGGAATCTAACTATTATGAGTCCTCAAAGCATCATGGATGTGTGTTATTGTCGCTGAAGTTCATTAAGAATATATAAGGTCATGAGCTAGGTGGGTATAAGAGTATTTAGAAAGTCTTAGTAGAGTGAATACTGTGGTGAGAGGATGTGTATGGCTGTGTGTGACGCTTGGCCAATGATGCACAGTGGCTACGATGGCGAGGTGAGTACTAGAGTGTGAGAGTAGTATGCGAGAGTATTTAAGAGAGGAGAGAGAGAGATATTGAATGTGAAATGATGCATGGCAGGAAATTGGTGTGAAGTAAGAAGAGAGCGTTCAAAAAGATGTTGATTGTAGTAGTTTGGGGGGGAAGAGCAGTGAAAATGGCGTTGGAATCTTAGAGTAGGGGTATGATACAGATATATAACCGCAGAGATGCAGGAGGATGATATGAAGGCAGTGGTAGAAATAGTTGTGGTGGACAGGGCAGGTAAAGAGAAAGAAGTGTGGTGTATAAATGGTGTAGGTAAAAGTGTCCAATGTTTGCATATTATAGTGTATGCTGTTTGAAGTACGCAGACGGAAAGTAGCTTCGGTGATGATGAAGTGTTAAGTGAATAGCGTATGGGCATTTAAATGAGAATACGACGAAAGAGTTTTATGTCTAGTGTAGCGTTATTAGGTATAGCTAAATCAAAGTCGTGTATAATAGAAGAAGTAGAGTGTATGATAGTCAAGAGACACAGACTAGAATGAAGTAGTATGATGTGATATGTGGAAAAAATGATAGTGAATGGCATATGATGAGGTAGATGTTAGAAC
>JABUQX010094940.1:0-2500 GCA_015478945.1 Trachelipus rathkii
ATTGTGTGTTGTACCAATATTCAGGACGTTTCCCTTTCTTTCTTTTATTATAGATGTATTGTGCCCTTAGATCATATTGTGATAATTTTGCTTTTAAGACGTCTATTCTTTAGAGTAATAAAATAAGTCAGAGTTATTTTGGATTGTTAATTAATTACTTAATTAATTAATTAATTAGTTAATTAATTAATTACTGGAATAAAGATAAATAAGTGCATTGAACTAATTCTTTTAAATAATATATTTTGTTGTTGAAAAAGGTGAAATAAGGAATTATATTGCAATTTTGTTACTCTAAAAAAATTGTGTATGTATAATTTATTATATATACATGATTTACAAATGATCTTTACAAGACTACATGGAGAATGAGTGAGTTGCTGTAGGGAATTCCGAAAGAACGAAACGAATACCTCTAGCCATTCACGATTGTAACTACCCAGACTACGTCATTACTACTACCATGAAGACCTTCAAATTCGAATTATAAGGGCCACTTCTTTCCTTCGGAAAGATTGCTACTACCGCTACCAGTATCATTGGAAGGCGGGACGATCTGTATCGAAGTCACGACTACGTCGACTAGACAATAATAAGTCACACAGTAGAGCTAAGTGACTTCTACTACCATATTATATATATATATATATATATATATATATATATATATATATATATATATATATATATAATATATAAATATATATATATATATAATATATATATATAATATATATATATATATATATATATATAGAGAGAGATTTTTACTCTCTCTCTTCCATCTGATAATGATGATAATATGCGATAATAAAATATTTGTATTATTAGTTCAATGTTGAAAATTAAAGTTCATTTGAAATCTACAAGAAAGCAAAAAACGCTGCGATGTTCATTTTTGATTTAGAACGGGGCAAAAAATGGGTGAGCCAAGGCTTGAATTACTCTCGCTTGGGTCCCATCATTATATTTTACTATTATATATATATATAGTATATATAATATATAGTATAATATATATATATATATATATATATATATATATATTATATTATATATAATTTATATATTATATATATATAATATATAAATATAATATATTTTGCATATATATAGACAAATAGTATATTCAATAATATCATCTTGAATATATTATTGTGTATGGTAAAAATATTGCATTTAGGTTCTATTTTATTACATATTATATATATATTAATATATATATATATTAGGGACTTACCGAACCAGGTTCCGCCGGAACCCGATTTTTGAAAGTTCCGGTCCGGCCGGACTAGCTGGTTCCGGCCGGAAACTAACCGCGACTTTCTACTTTCAAATGTGCTTCTTAATAGAATCCAGCAATTGATTTTTCATTTACACAGTTATGATTATGCATAAAAAATAATATTGAAATTGATATACAGTCGTCCCTCGTAGAACGCGGGGTTAGGTTCCTGACCCCCGCGTTATAGGCGATATCGCCTATCACTTTAAACCCTTAAAAATATCATAATTTTAAAATTTTACCTTTGGAAACAATTGCATAAAATAGCAGGCAGTATTATTTATTGATCCTGTAGTAAAATGAATCAAATTTGCAGATACAATGCTTATTACAGAAACGATATAACATATTTTATTTAGTTCAATTCGTAGGAATTTATTTACATCACATACAGTACTTTACATCTCTTAAAAGCAAAAAATTTTTTAGCTTTTTAAATGAGGGGCAACAGCAATGTACAAACCTCTAAAAAATTTGGAGATAAAATTGTTTATATATTTAATTAAATAGCCTGAGCGACTGTAATATAAAATTTTAAAGTTTAGCCAAGTGAGCACAAAAAATAGTTTCTTTCAAATTGTAAAGGAAGAAGGTGTAAGAGATGAATGCAGTCCAGAATCTGTAGGTTGTATGGCTGCTTTCTTCAAACGAACATTTTCATCGGAAATGACACTTTTTCATGGTATCTCAATCGCAACTGCAACTTTTTTCTTTCATTTCATTTTCCTAACTTTTCCTCTGTATTATTTCCTGTTATTTTATTTTTGCAATTTTCAATTTAAGCTTTTTATTTTAATTAACTTATTTTAGTATAATTAACTTTAATTTTGTAATAAAGTAATTTTAATGTTTCTTTTTATTATTTATTGCGAACACGTTTTAGTAAAGTTCGCTTCTATAAGACGCGTTATACGAGGTACGACTTATGCTATGAACAAATATTTTGAGAAATGGACCTTCGACTCTGTACTTTCGAAAAACTTTAAATATGAACACGAGATATTTTCACACTCGAACGGTAGCTTTAATACTCTAGAACGGGTCTTTCTTTTTATTTTTTGGGAGATTTTTTTTTTAATTTATAATTTTTTTTAATTTTTTTTTGACAAAAATGCTTTTGAAATATATATTTTTTTAGAATTCGTTAATAATCCTAATTATTGACTAGTAATTGTACGTTTGGTAAATATAATTATTTATTTTAATTAAGCTTAT
>JABUQX010094940.1:7500-40000 GCA_015478945.1 Trachelipus rathkii
TTTCTGTGTTTTAGGTACCGCAGCGGCAAATGCTCGAGGGAGCTTATCACCGCCACTCACCTTACGTCATCTTTCTCGCCCCGTCTTAGAACATTGGTTGTGGCTTTATCGGTCCCTACACTCCACACGCGAGAGTTTTTTTTGATTGTGAGCGGTAAAACTCACCAGCGAGGCTGCATTGCTATACACGGTCGCGTCTGCGCTCGTCCTGCTTCTGGGTATATGGTCGCGCTCTCCTTCTTTTCCTCCACCATCTTTGTTCTGTGGGACTCTCATTGCATCTTTCATCCTGTTGTATTACAGATGGTGTGTCGGTCGAATAATCCTCCCCACGAGTGTTTAAGGGGGGAAAAAGCCCTGGACCCGCAGCCGCTTCTGCGCCAAGGAAATGTAAAGTGTCCGGGACGGAAGGTAAGTGAGTGGGACTGGCGGAGAGGGCAGCGTGCGGAAGTGGAATTAAATAAAATTTGTTTATGTCGTTTTAGAAAAATAAATTTAAAAATTAACCCTAAAAATAAATAAAAAACAGTTTAAACTAAAAAAATATCATAATAAAAATTTTAAAATACCAACCCGTCCTTTCTACCTGTTAAATATTAAAAATAACGTATAATTATGTCAGAATAATATTTTAAAGATGATTACAAAAGAATCTAAAACAGAAAATAGAATGCCTTTTTTACATGCAAAGAAGGGATGCAGCGAATGTTATTTCGTACGTGCAGAACCATCCGCCTGTAGAGTAATGTTAGCTCCTTTAGTTTATGTAGAATTATAACTTTAATGACGTTAAAAAATTTGTTAATGTTAGCATTAATCCGTTGGCAGTGTTTGATAGTTAGGTTAGCGTTCTTTAGTTTATGGATACTGGTGTGGTAGATAAGCTAAAAACTTTTGCCTGATGTTAGAATATAGTTAGTAGACTCAATGATGTTAATAGGTTATATGATAAAATTATTTGTAAGCTTTGTTACATATACTTGTAAACTGAATTATCGAAATTAAGGTTATGATTATGATATCCCTTGATAATGATTTATGAGCTACGAATGGAGAAGAAGAAAGAGAGGAAAAAGGAGCTATAACAGAATTATAAGTGATGTAAAGAAAAAAATGCTAAAGATGTACAAGATAACCAAAAAAAGAAATAATTAAATACAGAACATAACTTTAAAAAAAATATAAAAAAATAAAAGGATGAAAATAAAAAAATAACTTTAAATATATACATAACGATAAATAACATAAATGACAAGAAAATAAGATAAAAAATGAAATATTCATAATGCTAAAATAGTTCAAATAAAAAAAAAAAAAAAAAAAAAAAAAAAAAAAAAAAGTAAAAAAAAATTAAGATATTATGCTATTAAATGACGATTACAAAAACTATTGTAAAATAATACGTTTAGCATAATTAATTACGATTGAAGAAGAATAAATAAGAAAGAAAAGAGTATCCTAGGTTATGACAAAAAAAAATAAAATATTAGCAAACCATAATATTTTTAATTTTCTATTGTATATTGTTCAGGTCATATAAAAAAAAAATGTATATTTATAATTTCACCTATTACGGATTATTTCGGAACGAAAACTATACAGGATGAGTAAAAAAATAGTTAAGGTCTAAAAAAGTGTTAATAGGTCTTTTATTTTTATGAAAGAAAAGAAATTAAAGATATATGTAAAACATAAAATGTTTTAATTATACTTATGCAGTGATCAGTTTATAAAGAACTTGTTTTTAATGCGCAGTTATACAAAGGAAATTTTATATTTTTAATTGGCAGTGCCTTTACAGAATACAGCGTTCAAATTCAGACGGCGTTATAGGAATGATTTGAATATTATTGTAAGTTATATATTTCTATACAATAATCCATTTATATATATATATATTATATATAAAATTATATATATGATATAATTAATATATTAATAGATAATATATATAATTTCTCGAAGAGATAATATAGAGGTGAAAAGAGAGGATGGAGAGAAGAAAAAAAGAGAGAATCGTTTATTCTATAGTATCGGGGTCGTCAAAAGAAATGGTCGAAACTGGAGAACCTAAATGGAGACAAGTTTTCGCATATCAGAGGATGGATGGGCCTTTGTATATAGAGCGGAATAATGTAAGAAGTGGGAATATATGGTGTTTGTGCGGCACTGTTTTACATGGATTACTTCATGCGTTTAGTAAAGGATACATTTATTCTTAAATATAAAAATTTGAAGGAAGAATTGTAAAAATACGTAAAAAGGATATTTTATAAAAAAAAATTTCTATATAATTTTTTGTCATTGTTAAACTGAAAAAATTTTTGTAACTTCAAAAGAAATATTTAAATAATCTTATATTACACTAGAGTTACAATTGAGATAATATATATGTGCATTGTAATGACTCTTCAAATCGGGTATGTTAGTGAATATGTATAATTTTAGGGAATAGAATTTGAGCAACCCACCATGCAATGGTGATAAGCAAGAGATCTACTATCTGTTGATAAGGTAAAAAATTTTTGATGATTGCAGAGAAGAATAGTCTAACTCTTACCACTTACCATAACGTACTACTTACGGCTACCATACCCGAGACTGCACTCAGTCGTTCAGCCTAGGATTAACCCTTCACTAACCCATTACCAAGAAAAACCCAATTTCGTTACCACGGCCAGGGCTGTTACGTTCTCCATTTCCACCTAAAGACCCCAACCAAAACCGCACTGGCATTTTGCAGCTCTGGTTTCTTCTATCCCAAACTATAGATCAGTTGTATTCTAATTTGGAGATTAAATATTCGAGTCGAAGTATTTAGGATTGTCAGTTGAGTTACGGAACAGAAAAAACAGAACAGGACTCATCCAAAAAGTTCCCTTTCGCCAGTTTGTAGTAGGGGATTGACAGCAATAGCCTTAGGCCATAAGCCAGCGGTTGTGGATATGCGTTGGGAGTCGCGGAGTCTGGGTAATCAGTCTTCCGCCTTTGGGTAGGGCGATTATTTTTAACGAGAATAACTACTCTTCGACTCATTAATTGGAAGCGAGTCGGAGTAGGAGGTCAGAGAGTCCGGCAATTTTGGAAGCAAGAGGTAATGGCCACTGTAAAAGCCCAGTCGGAGTCGGCTAGTTCGATTGGACGAAAGTCGAAGAAGTTACCGAGGTCGGACTTCGGTAATTTTTGTAACAAATAGAGACGGTGAGAGAGTCTAGGTATATAAGTACGTTAATATATATAATATATATATAGTCGAGAGTCGGATAAATGTAAATAGGAGATGATCGGAGATCGGAAGTCGAAGTAAATATACGGTTATATATATAAGTCGGTACTAACTAGGTCCCGTATTCGTAACTAGCCCAAAAGTAAATTTGGAGTCGGGCAGAGAGCTTACTGAAGTCTTGCCTCTTTGAAGAGATGAAAATTTGCAACTTGTCCTGAATCCCAGACCCTCCTACAACCCTGGAGTCCATAAAGGCCGCGTCGGTTAGAATATATTTAGAAGACTCCAAATCAGAGAAACGAGAGAAAACAAAATTATTATTTGCCCACATAACCGCAAAAATAGTCTCCATTAGCTTAAGTTCAACCCAGAAAAAGAATTAAGATTGACGACCACAAGGACCCATGGAGAGCAGGGTACAGAGGAGGAAGTGAGGACGGTTAGGTAACAGTGATTATAAATACGGTCTAAAATAGTCTCTTAATTTCAGAACGAATCCCAAATAATATAGCCAAACTTCAGTTTACAGAGTGGATTATTTAATAAATTTGTAAACAAAGAATTTAGTTAGAATGTGATGTTGTTGGTTCTAGTTGAGGCCTAAAAGTAGTAAAAAGGCGATGTGACTGTCTCAAACTAGATTAGTCGCACTAAGTGTTTTACTTGCAAAGAAAATGACAAATCAGCCCACCGGCCGGCCGCAAAGGGCAGGATAATTAAATATAGAATAGAAGGACTGAGAGAAGGGTTCCTCACGTGGAATATGGCCCGGGTGCCAAGAGAATATTACAATGCCTTCACCAGCCAAAAGCTTGTAATGTGCTGAACTCGAACCCCAGCTTGCATCTCTCTCTGCGCTCTCTCCTCTGCTCTTTCCCTCTCTCTCTCGCTGCTCTCCCCGTGCCTCCTGCCTCTCCTCTTCTCTCTCTTCTTCTCACTCTCCTTCGCTCCTCTCTAGTTTGATATAGCTCTAGTTAAAACTTTTGTAAAATTCTATTTACTATTATTGTCTCTTCTATTTCTAATTGGATGGGCAATGGATTAAGGCCACTAGTACTATCAGCATATGTATACCATATATATTTCCTAAATATATAAATATAAAAGTATAATTAATTTTAAGGCTATAGCTAGTAGACACCATAAGCCTATTTATATAATACTATTTATTATGTATGATATATATAGTATATATAATATATATATATAATAATATAATGTTATAATATAAATATATATTAATATTATATATATTTATATTAATATATATAATTATAAATATTGATATATATATATGAATACTATGTCCCTAATCATATAATTTATATATATATAATATATATATAAAATATATATATAGTATATATACTATATATATATATGTATTAATATATATATAATACAAAATTATATATATAAGTATATATATATATATATAATATATATATAATATTTATTAATTAATATAATATAATATATATATATTATATATATAATATATTGATATATATATTAATATATAATATATATTATAATATTAATATATATATATTATAATTATATATTATATAATATATATAATATATTATATACTTAATATTATATATATATATATATTTAATAGATATATATATATATATATATATTATAATATTAATGATATATATTAATATATATATGATATATATTTAGAGGAGGTGATATATATATACTATATATAATAGTTATATATTATAAATATATATATATAGTTATTATAATATATTAACTATTATATATATATTAGGTTACCCCGGTTTATTCATTTACTAATTTATCTATTTATTTAATATATTTATATCAAAATACAAAATTTTATATATATATTATTACATATATATATATATATATATACATATATACAGGGTTGGACCAAAAAAATCACCCCAGCGGGTTTTTTGGGGGCTTATTTGGGTTTTATTGGTTTTTTTTTTTGGGGGGGGCTTTTTTAAAATTTTCGTATTTATGAAGTTAGAGGGAATAAAATGATTTCCAATTAGATGTTGTAATTATCCCTTCGTAATATCATTTTAGTATTATTTGACATATTATTAATAAATAGGTATAAAAATTACACAAATTAAACAATAATGAATAAAAAAATTGTCCAATTTCCCACTGCTTAATGAATGTCATTACCTAACTGTAATTGGTGACACCTGGTAAAATAAAAAGGGTAATGTATGGTGTACGAGGTTAATCGTAATGATAATATGATTATATAGAACTTTCTTAAGTAAAGTAATTAAGTAATATAGATTTAAATTTTATATTATTTTAAACTTTAAACATTTGCTGTCATCATAATCTGAGTCTCTGGGGGAATTAGTAAGTTAGCTACCAATAGTTAGTAATTGTTACCTAGAAACTAGGGCAGCTTGCACCCAGATACCATCTGAATGGAGCTGACCACCAATTCCCACCAGGTCTGCAGTTTTTTTTATGTATAATCCAGGTAAAAATGTGGTGATGGAAAAAAAAATACACTATATTGTAATATAGTTCACTTATTACAAAAATTTGAAATATTCAAAATTCTATTAGAAATTCAGATATTTGTAATATATATATATATATAATTATATATATATATAGGCAGTGAGATAAATTTTTTTATCCTAAATATATGATAATTATGTATCATAACCGTAGTACACCTACCAGAATAACTATACCCCTGAATAAATAAATTATATATAATTTTGTATACGAAAATATATTATACAACGTTCTTATTGTATAGAAAATAATTATCTAGTGGCGAACTCCGCGAAGAGTAACTTTTTACTACTCGTGCTCATCCTCTCTCTTCTCTCGCTCTCTCTCTCTCTCTCTCTTATTAATACTAATATATATATATATACCACCATTAGGATATATATATTATATATACCTATCATAATTCTTTATATATATATATATATTATATTAATATAACAAAAATAATTATATATTATATAGTATAATTAATATTATGTATATATGTATTATGATATATATATAATTAAAGATATATATATATTATGTAGTGAACTTATATATATTTATATATTATAATTTATAATATATATCATATTCAGTTTTTATATTATTATATTTTTTATATATATATTTATAATTATATATAGATATTATTATATAATATATATATATAGGTACAATTTATATATAATTATTGGATATGTTTTTAAGTTTA
This sequence comes from Trachelipus rathkii, assembly GCA_015478945.1. Lineage (NCBI taxonomy): Eukaryota > Metazoa > Arthropoda > Malacostraca > Isopoda > Trachelipodidae > Trachelipus > Trachelipus rathkii. Next base: position 13,962 of record JABUQX010094940.1, read on the forward strand.
TATTCTTATTTTTATATTTAAAATAATATAATTTAAATAATATAATATATATTATGAATATATATTATAGTTAGTTATATACTGTATAGAGTTATATATAGTATATATATTAATATATATATATATATATTATATATATATATATATATATATATATATAATATATATATATTATATGAATAGTATATATGTATATAATATATATATATATATATATATATATATATTTAAATACCAAATTGTCAAGCTGATATATGCATTCTATCAGTATATATAATATCTATATTATTATATATATATATATTACTATATATTATATTACAGTTGTCACCAACCACTCTACTGGCAAGAGCCCTATTTCAAGGAGGCGGGTGTTGCACCCATTCAGTTATTTCATTCAAGTAACGGCAGACGACGCAGATGAGCACAGACCCAGGCTCATAAAGTGAGAGAGATTAAATTCAGCAGGCATACACAGAAGATGGGAGAGGAATTCCACAGAAACAGAGGGATTGGCAGGAAAAAGGAATCACCGCAGCGAACAAGCCTGGAATTGCTAATGTCAACATAAAATCCTAGTACTTGTAGTCGAACCAATGCCAATATCTTGGAGCTAAACACACCACCCTTGACCGACCTTGACCTTTTTGGCAAACCCTGGAAATTTTTGAGACCCAAATTAGTTTACCTGACCTTGACTCTTTTTTGGGCCTGTACTTATTTGCCTTGACTCTTTTAATTATAATGCCTTACCTATTTGAGGACGTTGACCTTTTTGGGTCTATATAACCTGTTATATTTTGGAGGCAAACCCTAATTATCCTACCGGTCAACGAATATATCTTCCATGCGTCAATTTTGGCCCACGCTAATTTTGGCCTTGTAACTTTTTTGCGCCATTTGACCTTTTTTAAGCCCCTTCGAAGAAGGGGCTTGTCTAGAAGGATGCGAAGCATCCGTCGTACGTAGTTTTCTCCCCTTCTCATTTTTAGGACTACTCCCATTGCGATCTTCCATGTGTGAGTCAATTATTTTGCCCTACGCTAATTTTTGGCTTGAAGCTTTTCCGGCCTGATATTTCTGACCTCGATACCCTGACCTTGATACCGTATCCTAACTTGAGCATACACACACACATACACACACACACAAACACAAACACACACACACACACACCAAGCCCTGTCAATGACTCCCTACTTTCCAACCATCCCTCTGCCCGGGCTCCAAAGCAGTCCTTTATGCCTAAAGCCTTACCGTCATTTACCTGTTTCGAGTCCACTAATTGGTCAAGTAAAAAATCCAAAATATATAAACCCCAAATACAATACGAACACCCACACTCGGGCAAGTTAGGAGATTAGTCCACAGTAACCAAACGTGCAGATCTGAGGATGAGATATTTTTAAATCAAGTCAATATAGCTGTTTCCCTTGGAATCCACAATAATTAATAATAATAAGAATAATAATAATAATAATAATAATAAAATAATAATATAAATAATAATAAAATTAATCAATAATAAAATAATAATAATTAATATATAATACATTAATAATTAAATTAATTAATAAATAATAATATATTATAAATTATAATTAAATTAATATTTACAAAATTTAAATAACGATTTTAAAAAATATTTATTTTATTTATATTAATGCTATAATAATTAAATAAATAATAAGGATAATAATAAATATTAATAATAATAATTAATAAATTAAATAATTAAATTATACAAATTTAATAATAAAATTAAGATAATTATAATATATAATAATAATATAAATAATTAATATAAAAATAATTAATAATTATTTAATTATTAATTAAAGAGAAAATATTATATATCCACAGATCTTTAATCGGATGTAAATATATATATATACGCATTAAATATTAATATATATATATTATATATATATATAATATATAATATATAATATTATAATATTATATATATACAGGTTATAGCGACTATATAATTATTATATACAGTGTATAATATACTATAGGATAACGATAGAAAACGAAAATGTGGAGCGAGCGGCCAGCGGCTCGCCTCCTCATTAATAAGCATTTAAATTCTGGAGAAGAGAAGAGAAACTAATATAAAGACACGAGCACGAATGTATATGATCAGATGAATTGAATGACTAAATAAATAAGATGAAGAAGATGGAGCCAAATTTTTAAGAAAACTTTATGAGACGAGGAGTATGGGAATGAGAGAGCATGTAAATAAGGAATAAACGTACGATGGTTTCATCTAATAATAAGAAATCGAATAAAATACTTGTATCAGTTGGGTATGTAGTATATTGCAACTTCTATTATAAAAGGAAGCTGTCTCTAGAGACCAGCGAAATCGTTTTCGCTCCAATCTTACTCTAAGTCATGTTAAAAAATCATACGTTCTCTCGAGTTATACAATAAAAATATACTGTTTGGAGCGATTATTCGTGTTGCTTTGTAAAATTGTCTTACAGTATATATTAATATTATAATTATTTTATATATGTATTATTATTTTATTTTTATATTAGTGTCTTTAGAAAATATCACTAATTCCAACCTTTTTCACAATCTCCTCAGCTCAGAGCTGCTCTGTATTAGATGAAATATTGGGGGAGACTGTTAAAACAAAAGTGTATTTTAACCGAACTGTAAACATGGTTTTTGAACATATAGAGCCAATTTTAGAGTGCTTTGAAAAAAATTCGAAAACGAAAGCAACAAGGAGGAACACAGAGCAGGAGGTTTGCAAAAGACATTGACTGATCCTAACTTGATTTTGCGCACCATTTTTTCGCCATTATAATGCAACACGTAGATTGTTCTATATAAAATGTCAAATCCACAAAAATCCAGACGTATTCTCATGAAAACAAAAGCCGTTTGAGAACACAAGTAGAATTAGTTTAGATTAGAAACATTATGACCACCATAATGGAATACCATAATTGAGGGAACGTATGAATGTTTGTGAAGTGAAGAGAAGATCGTTAAATGCGTCCAATTACTACGAAATTGGAAAAGCTGCTGATTTATTTATTTATTGATTTACTTACTTTCATTCATTTTTCAAACATCTGAGACTCCAAATCTGATACTGAATTATTATATGTGTGAGAAGAATTCTATTCTCGGAAGAGAGCTCTGATTCTTTAACTTACATTATGGAAAAAAAGGAAAACAGATCAGCACCTTGACAAAGAACATAAAGTTGCTAAAAAATTTAATAAATACTCAATGTCATTCTATTGAAGAAGTTAATTTGTTAGTTTCTAGATTAAAAAGCAATTATTACTTAAGGATTTTAGAAATACAAAGGTATGACAAGATAGAGCTGAATGCCCTCGTTGCGCTGCAACGAAAGAAGAATATTGTCCTCAATTGTTTTTTGACATCTTGTGATTGACTTATATGCAAGTCATCAAAAACCGACAAGAACTGGACTTCAGATACAAAATTTCAAAAATTACAATTAAGTAAAGTAACCAATTTATTATTTTCATATTTTATTTAAATCATTCGGGAATAGGTAACTTTTTTAAATTGGGGTGTGTTACCGTACGAAGGTAGGTAATAAATTGCCAGAGTCTAACCTTTCGTAAAAAATCGAGTATAATATATATAAATATATATATAGTAATATATGAGTAATATATATATATATATATATATATATATACTATATATATATATATAACTAATAATATATATATAATATATATATATATAATAATTATATATATATATATATATAGTATATATATATATAATAATATATATATGGTACGTGAGAGCGGCGCGGGGCGCGGACTTGAAAGACGTCGCCGTCCGGGGCGTGGGGGCCGAGGCGACCAGTCGGGAGCTGGGGAGATGCGTACCGTCCCGGTGAAGAGAGGCCGCCGAAACGATCGTACTATATATATATAATATATATATATATATATATATTATATATATATATATATATTTTGTGAACATTCGCACCACCCATCCATTCTAACACGAGTCGCCACCTGATTAGTATATTATTATATATATATATATAGATATAATTATATATATTATATATATATATATATCATAAATATATATAAATAATAATATAATTATATAGGATATACCATATAATATAAGTAATATAATATAATATATATTTATATATATATATATAATTTGATTTATTTTAAAATCATTCCAAAAGCATCAATTTAAAAAAGTGTTGCTTTAAATTGTTTATTAAATTTATGTTAATATGAATTAAAACTTTAAAAAATAATTTTTTTTCTTAATTTTGTTTTTTGGTTTTTACATTCACAAATTTACATTTCTTTATCGGTTAAATGTCTGTAAATTTGTTTGCCTAAAAACAGAGAATTTTAACAATAAAACATTGATGACTAAATATTTTCCTAAAATATTTTTTTTTCCTTTTCTATTCATATTAATTTTTTTGTACCAGACCCTCACTACATGTTGGTGAAGTAGGAAAGGATTCCAAAATGAAAAGTCCTTTAAGAAGAAGACCTGAAGCATTCGCAGCGCAGGAATCAAAGCATGATGAAACAGAAAATTATCGGGGAAACCTCAGTTGCAAATATTGTAATTAAGTTTTAAAAACAAAGATACGTTAAAAAGTCATTAAAGTACATGAAGGAAAGTTTAAATGTGAGCATTTTAGGTATGAATGATATAAAATTCACATTTAAAATCACATCTGCTAATTCACAGCAAATAATAATTATTTAAATGTTCTGAGCTTGCAGCTTTGAGTGTAATCCCGAAAGATTGCCCTCTACAAACTGGTCACATGCTTCACAGTATCTATGTACAACAGTTATTAAATCAGTTCTGAGGCAGCTATGAATGAATCAAAGAGCAAGAACATAAGAATCACATGCTTAAATCACCAAAATATAAAAAATTATTTAAATGTCCTGAGTTGCGTTATGGTGTAATGATTAAAAGACAACTAATAAAAAAAACCACATGTCTTTAAACATCGAGATACAAAGTTATTTAAATGTTCTGAGCGCAGCTATGAATGTAAAAAAAGAAAGACATAAGAATTCACATGCTTAATCACCAAAATATAAATTATTTAAATGTGCTGATGCGCTATGAGTGTAATCAAAGCTAAACTTATAAACGCACATGGCTTAATGCATCGAAGGATTACAAAGTTATTTAAATGTGCTGAGTGCAGCATGATGTAATGAAAAAGGAAACCTTAAACGGCACATGCTTATACATCGAGATACAAAGTTTTTAAAATGTTCTGAGTGCAGCCTATGAATGTAACGAAGAAATTACCTAAGAATGTTACACATGCTAATCACGAAAATTTAAAAAATTATTTAAATGTGGCTGAGTCAGCTATGAGTGTAATGGATAAAGGAAATACTTAAAACAGCACAGCTTAAGCATCGATGATTTACAAAGTTATTAGATTTCTTGAGGCAGTATGAAGTAATCGGAAGAATTACATGAGAATACACATGCTTAATCACGAAAATATAAAATTATTTAAATGTGCTGAGTGCGTCTATGAGTGTAATGATAAAGGAAGCTTAAAAAATTCACATGGCTTAGGGCATCGAGATACAAAAGTTTATTTAAATGTCAGAGTGCTGCAGCTCCATGAATGTAATCTATAAGAAATACTTTAGAATACACATGCTTTCGAGAAAAATAAAATTATTTAAATGTGCTGAGTGTGGCTATGAATGTATTCAGAAAAGAACCTTAAAACGGCACATGCTTAAGCATCAAGATACAAAGTTATTTAAATGTTCCGAGTGCAGCTATGAGTGTAATCAGAAAGGAGTCTTAAAAAAGCACATGCTTACTCATCGAGATAACCAAAAGTTATTCTTAAATGTTCTGAGTGCAACTATGAATGTAATCAGAAAGAAAACTTGGAGAAACACATGACTAATCACAAAAATTATAAATTATTTAAATTCTGAGTGGGCTATGAGTGTAATCGGAAAAGAGACTTAAAACAGCACATGCTTAAGCATCTAGATTTACAAAGTTATTTAAATGTGCTGAGTGCAGCTATGAAAGTAATTATAGAAGTGATTTAAAAAAACATTTGCTTAAGCACGTAGGTATGCAAGTAACCCCTTAAAAGGGAGAAATAAAAAATAAATAAATAATAATAACATTATTGAGAAACAAAAATATGTCCAATTGCAATCTTCTTAGATATGAAAATTCTCAAAATTAAATTCATTCTTGTTTACAAGTATTTTTAAATTTCTTTACTAATGCGATTTAATTTACTTTAAAATGTTAATAAAAAATATCGAAAACCCAAAGAATTTGCGAGTCACAATCGAATAGTTTCGTTCACGAAACATTAAATAATTTAGTGTAAATACAACATTTAATATATATGTAATATAAATTTATTAAAATAATTAAAACAATAAATAATTTGTAAGTTTAAAAGAAGAAAATCTCCTTGGGCTTAAACTAAAGTCTCTTCCCTAAGATACAATTGACGAATGAATAATTTATTATATTTAATTGAAGAAAAGTTTGAAATTCTTTATTAAATTCGATACCTTAATTAAACCTTAAAATTTAAGTGAAATAAATTGAGGAAAATTCTGCTACAAATAATTAAATTTAAGCAAAATCGAATGAAGCAACGAGACTTCAAAGCTTATCGGAAATAAATTTTTGAATGAAAATCGGAGTTTAAAAGGAAATTTATAATAATATAATATAATAACTTATAAAATAATCGGAGTATTATAATGTAAAGTCCTAAAGACTGTAGTACACGTTCCAAAATGACTTAAAAAATTGTCAATGTCAAATACTACAAAATGATTATAAATCAAAATTTATTCTGAAAATAATTAGGCCGATGGAATTCAGTAGTCGAAACTGGATTCGTATGTTGCAGATAAAGTAATTTGATATTCATAATACTGTTGTATAGCTAGAAAGTAACAAAATCCAGACTATGTTTGGGAAAATGTAATCGAAATATTTTCCCGTCTTAATGAGACAGTAATGTTAAAAGCTCGATGTAGACTCGTATTTAAATACAAATGTGAGGTAAAGGTTCTTAAAACCGTCTCAATGTTCTTTATAAATGAACACAAGGCACTGATAATGAATGACCCTTCCCCATTTATCCTTTTTACACACTGACCTTGGAGAATTTCCAAAAGATTTTAAATTAATCATTATGAACCAGGAGTTAAACGTAACCTATACCATCAGAACCATAAATGGAAATTTGAAGAATTTTGTTGCAAGACATAATCTTAGAAAGGCATCAGAAAGGACGTAAAGAAGATTAACAGGAAAGATTACTAACTTTTTTTAAAGAGAAACGGAGAATTAATTTGTAATAGATTTAAAATTAATTTGGAATTCTTAAATATAATTGAGGAATATGGTTTTTAGTTTATTATAGAAAGTGAAAATTTTAGTATTAAACAAAGCATTATAAGTTACAGTAAGTAGTACATAATGAAATAAAATGTCCACCTCCAGGCTGAACCACCACCTCACTTTTGATCGATTGTTATAGATGAAATTCATATTACAAATGATAAAAGTTGTCAATCGCAGTGAAATCGAATGTGGGAGTTTATCACGTGAATCAATTATATCAAAAAGTAAATTTTGATGAATATTGATGGAGATTTTATAGAGAGGAAAGAAAGGGAAATTATGATCTTTTTTTGAATTTAAATAGCCGAATAATTTAGCGAGAAGAAGAGGTACATTTTTCTCTCCAAACTTTCATTGTTTCTTACTTCTTCATCAATTCTCACATCTCTTATATAGTCATTCATTTTTTTAATTATTGAAGTTGATGAAGGTTTCAAGCTTTCATGCTCATATACCCATCCAATGAATCTTTCCTCTTTGCCCTTCAAATACTTCCCAATTCCTATTATTTCAGCTTTGTATATTGTATCTATTGTGGATACTCCAATTCCTCCTTTTTTTCTGGATACATGTATTCGTGGCACACATTGATTTTTATAGGTCATCATCTGTGCGTGCAGCATTTTCCTGGTCATAACATTTAGCTTGTTTAAGTCTTTCTGCATCAGGCCGATAATTCCAAAACCATATGAGAGTACCGGGATCGCCAAGTTGTTAATGACTTGTATCTTGTTTCTGGGGTTCAATTCTGATTTTAAGATTAATTTTAATCTTCTTCTATATTCTTTTTTTATTTTTCCCTTCATTATGTTGTTTTCTATTTTTCTGACTCTTCTATTCCAAGATACTTGTACGTGTGTTCTTGTTCTAACTCCTTAATTATATCTCCTTCAATTTCTATGTTCTCGCTTTCTGTTCTTCTGCCTTTTTTGAGTAGAAAAAACGCACATTTATCTAGCCCAAATCCCATGCATATGTCATTAGAAAACCTTTTTACGATTTCTATTTGTTTAATGATTTCTTCTCTATTTGATGCGTAGAGTTTCAAGTCATCCAAATAAAATAGGTGGGAAATTATTTTGGGTTTCTTCTCATTTCTCGAATTTATACGATATCCATTCCCTAAACCATTAATTAAAGTGCTCAGAGGACTTATGGCAAGCACAAATATTAAGGGAGAGATGGAGTCTCCCTGGAATATTCCTTGCTTAATTTTTACTTCTTCTATTACCAAATTTCCTTCTTCATAATGGAGATTTATATTAACTTTCCCTATCTTCATTGCATTTTCTATGAACCTTATAATTTCAGGGCTAATTTTATATATTTTTAAAACTTCTCTGATCCAATTGTGAGGGACACTATCGTAGGCTTTTTTATAGTCAATCCATGCCATACTTAGGTTTTTCTGCGCCCTCCTCGAATTTTCTGTAATCATTTTGTTGATGAGTTATTGGTCTTTAGTTCCATAACTATTTTTACAACATCCTTTTTGTTCTTCGCTTATGATGTTATTGTTATCCAAATGTTCTTGGATCCTTTTTGCCAACACTCCCGTAAACACCTTATATAAAGTTGGCAGACATGTGATGGGTCTATACTTTTCAGGTCTCTGAATTTCTTCGTTTTTTGGGGATCAGTACAGTTTCTCCAGCTGTTAACCACTGAGGAATTTCTTCTCTTCCATTTATAATTCTATTATAACATGCGGTAAGCGGTTCCAATAGTGTTCTTATTTTCTTCAGCAAGAAAAATAACTGGAATTATGCTTAAGCATATGCCTTTTTAAGCTTCCTTTCTGGTTACATTCAAAGTTACTCTCAGAACATTTAAATAATTTGATATTTGCATGATTATAGCATATGATTTTCTGCTTCCTTTAAGATTGCACTCATAGCTGCACTCAGAGCATTTAAATAATTTCACATCGACATGCTTAAGCATGTGTCTTAATAAGCTACCTTTTTTCTTACATTCATAGATGCACTCAGAACATTTAAATAATTTTATTTATTTTTTTTATTTTTTTTATTTTTTTAATTTTCTCCCATTTAAAGGGGTTTTTATAGAAATGACCGTGGTCAAACCTTGACCATAAGGTCATTTCACTATAATTGTTTCTGTCACAATCCAGCACAAGTCTTAGAGAGTAAATGCTCTTGCTTAATATTAACGCATTGTTTAACTCCATTCCAAGCTGGAAAATTCGATCACTGGGGGAAGCATCTTCAGACAGTATGGTTTGCGAGAGAGAGACTTTCTTGAATTCTCCCAGTGCTCTGCGCGTGACCACTATATGGGTATCGACTAATTTATTGTTTTCAATATTCCAGCAGAGTTCTTCCGTATTGTGTGTTTAGCTAATCTTTGATACTTCAATTTGTCTTTTGCGAGTTATAAGCCACTGCAAGTTGTTGTCTAATGGGAACTGTCCCCACCTATATTATAGATACCATTTTTCTTGTTTGGCCCGGGTCTCTGTAGTGCTTTTCACTTCGTGTATGTTGTGTCGCTAGTTAATGGGTGACCTGCTATAGTCAGTTTGGGTATTGATATGGCACCAATCATTTACAACTATTCAAACGCCTCTCTTTCATTTTCTTGTCTATTCTGGGGGGTATATCTTCCAAGTAACTCGTTATCTTCCATGTCTGATTTTATACTTCCTGAGCATATATTTGATAAAATGTATTAAGACTACAGATGGTGTTGTGTCTTTCTGTATATCGATGACTCTTAGTAGAACTTGACACCCCGCTAAGATGTGAGAAACGGATTCCGTGTCCTTCTTACAATAGCTTCATATGTCTGATGTTTTCCTTTTCGAATTGTGTGCCTTGTCTCTGTAGCCATTCTTGTGTTTGCGTAGAGTGGCGATCTTTGGGGCTTGCTGTTTACTAAGGTTCCGTTTCCCCTCTCAGCGATCGTGGAGTATGCTTGTACTGATATGTTCTTATGCCGATTTTTTGTGCTCCATCAATGTATACTTCCCCCTAAGTATGGATTCTTTATATTGTTTTGGTCCATTGCTTGGCTGCTTCTAATGTGGGTTAAAGATGTTTTTTTGTTTCTGGTGTTTCTCCATGAGTCTGTCTGGTTAAAGGATAGTTTCATTCTTAGTTTTTTGTTTGTTTTTCGTCCTCCATCCAGTGGATCCTGATCTGTTGTGTATATTGTGTACCCGGCATTGTAGTCACCTTTTTTCTTTTTTATAATGGAGGATCGAGTCCGGTTTGTTTCTTTCAATGTTAGGGCACGACCCAGACTGGTTAATGAATTTTCCTTTGGCTTGAGCCTGCTGGCTCCAGGTATTTCACCTATTATCCGTATGATTATCTCTTTCTGCAATACCTTGTGTCCAGGCTTCCACCATTTGCCCAATCCTTTCTTTCCTTCCTTCCGATCGTGTGTATCAATCGAGATATATATTTTGTCCTTGTAGTATCATACTTTATGTGCATTTTATGGCTCATTTTTGCTGGCTGAGACTGTCAGCTTGGTTGTTAGATCTTTTTGATACCAGTCTATTATCCCACAGCTATATATAAGATGACTGGTTGTTTTAATATTTTTCCCCATATTTCTTCATATTTGCATAAGATTATCTGATTTTTAATATTATTTTTTTAAATTTAAGTATTCTTTCTTCAGTTTCTCTTTCATTTTTTATGTTCAATTTTTTCCGATTCTTCTATACCTAGGTATTTATATGTATTTTTCTGTTGTATCTGGGAGATGGTAGTTTGATCCAGCATGATGTTCTCACTCTCCACTCTTCTTCCCTTCTTAAGTGAGAGAAAAGCACACTTATCCAATCCAAATTCCATATTTATATCATCTGAGATTTTTTTTACGATCTCTATCTGCCTGGTGGTTTCCTCCCTATTTGGTGAATATAACTTTAGGTTCAGCCATGGTAGAAAAGTGATGATGTGGAAGATTATTTTTGGTTTCTTTTCAGATTTCTTGGGATTAATCGCTGTACCGCATTTTCAATGTTATTTATAGAGATTAGCTTAAGGGGTTAATTGCGAGTATAATTGAATGAGGTGGATGAGAGAGAATCCGCTTGGAAAATTAGCCTGCTTGTCTTCCTTATCGTAGTAGCATTTTTATTTTCATACTCATACCGTTTTTCTCTCGATTATAGTTTGGTGTGTGTGTTTTCAGGTTACTTTGCCATTGTTCATTCTTTTTGCAAACTAGTAAATATCTGATAACATTGTCCCACTTATATTTAGTTATTTTTTGAAAATTTCCCTTTATCTCAACTATGGGAACACTTGTCGTAAGTCCCTTCTGATAGTTAATCCAGGGCCATACTGGAGATGTTTTTGTGTTTTGTCTACATAGTGTTTTCCATTACCGATGTTTGTGTGTTAGTTAATAATTGTGATCTTTAGTACCGATAATGCATTTCTAACTCAAGCACTGTGTTGTTCCCATTTATTATGTTGTTGGTCTCTGCGTGCTCAATATACTCGGTTTGAATTACTCAGTTAATGCTTTTTATTAGTTAAGCAGTTAAGGTAAGCCACGTTATTCGGGGTCTAGTTTTTAGTGGATTTTGTAGTTTCTATTTGAAGTTGGAGGAATCAAGACCCGTATCTCCGAGTTCGTTACGTCATTCTGTGAGGGGTTCTCCCCTTCCACGAATCTGTTCAGTGTCATTTCACAAGTTGGTTCATTAGGCTTTGTAATTTTCTTTTAGCCATATATTAGTGGACTTTATCAGGTCCTGGGGCCTTCCAATTTCCGAAGTTTTTTATGACTTGCTTTACTTCCTTCTTCACTATAGGTGGAAACCTCATTCTATCTATGTTGTTTATTATCTGGTTGTTAGCAATTTCATTTATCCAATCTGCTTGAGCATTATGCTCTCCACTGTCCTCATAAATATTCCTCCAAAATTGATCTACTACTTCCTCTTTTTTCGGTGGGTTTTTTACTGTTATATTGTCATTTTTCAGTTCTCTATATAATCTTCCTTGGTCTTGATGAAACATTCTGTTCTGAATTTTTTCTTTTTCATTTTTTTCATATCTTCGTAATTTTTTACTCTTAGCTGCCAGATTAAGTTTTCTCCTCGCAATGGCATGCACCATTTTGTTGCCTTGAATTACTCTTTCTCTTCTAATCATATTTCTCTGCTTGCCTAGCTTAGTATGTTCCAACTCTTAATTCGTTTCTTGATAGCTGTTAATATTGATTTTCTTCCTCTTATTTTGTAAATCTTTTCCTTAAATCTAATTTCCAAGGTGGTTTTCTAATCATTCCTTTTAATTTTCGTTTGGGTTTTAACTACTCCAGTATCCATAATATCTGCTATGGCTCTTCCCAGTTGCATAATAGAGTCTATTTAACTCTGTAATGTCACAATACAAGTGGTAATATTTCTAGTGCCAATGCTCTAATTGGCTGAACCCTAGTAGTTCCTGTGTTCGAATTTATACCATTATGTAATCTTTTTTATTTTTGTGTCTTTAATCAAATCCCTTTATCAATAGATCTTCCTCTCTGTAATGGGCAATTTTTTGTAACATTTCATCTATTTGTTCTCTTGTATAAACTGTTGCCTCATTTCTATCCCGATTCTCGTTATCTTCTTCCTCGTGGTTACTAATATTTGAAAGATCCTGTATTGAATCTTCGCTTACATTTACTAGACTGTCATTGTTTGGGATGTCTTTTAATTCACCTAATGGTTCTTCGTATAGATTCCCTTCTATCATTCTTTCTTCTTCCTCTTGATTCTCTTTTTGATCTTCATCCACCGAGTGGTGGCTATTGATGTTGAGGAATATTACTTCATCCCGGTTTTCCTTTTCCTCCTTTTCATTTCTTTGGTTTTTGTAATTTCCATACGTACTCTTTTTCTTACTTCCGGTGTGTTCTTTTTCACATGTTTTACTCTTTGTAGAGTATAATGATTCTTTTGACATCTGTTTTATTTTATCAATTATTTCCGTGTTAAGCTCCAATTCATCCTCTACTATATTTCTAGCCCTCTCTTTAATTTTTCTTAAATCTTCATTCGTTGGAAGGGTAGCTTTGTTTTTCCTTTTCCCATCTTCCTTTCTTTCTTTATTATAATTTAATATGGCCTGTTTTTGACAGATTATTCTTTTCCTATTTACTTGGTTATATTTTTCTCTGAATTTGTATTCCAAATAGTCATTGGTACTTATTTCTTTCTTTTCTGTTACATATTTCCAAAACTCTGATTTGTTTTTCTTTTCAGGTAGAAGTTCTCCAACATAGTAGCACAGCATTAAATATTCATTTTTCTCCGAGGTCCAAGTCCACCTCTCTGCTGAGCACAGTTCTTCTTCGTTTTCTCTATCATCTATTGCTTTCACATATTCATCTACTTCTTTTTCAATTTGTGCTATCTGATCCACACTGATGACAGTCTTTCCCTTCTTTATGTTGGTAGCGATACTTGAGAATCTCATATCTGGGATTTTCTCAAGTTTTTCTGGATATATGATGTTTCTTTTTTCGAGCATATTTCTTGCTCTCCTGCTTGTCTTTTTTTGGGAATGTTTTGTGTCTGCTGTACGTGACACACCAAAATATTTCTAATTTTTCTTCCACCGTGTAAGACATTCTTACTGCACCTCTACGGTTGTAGGGGTCATGTTTTTTCCTGTCTACCCGATGTTCTGATGAATCGGGACTTGTCGTAGACTCATCTGACGACTCATCTGGTGGAAATCGAGCTCGGGTCTTAGTGGCTCTCAAACCTTTTCTGGTTTGGCTTCTGTTTTTGAGAGATAGGTTGATGTGCTCATCCGAGCTCCGTCCCCCCTCATTTCTCTCTCCCAATGAGGAAGGGCCGGCACCAGGGCTTCCGATTTCCTGGCATGTTATTTATATTACTGTGAATTCGTAAATGAATTTTTAAGTCTGATTTGCGACGCGATTCATAACTGCAATGGGCACAATTAAACTTTCTTTAAATATGGGTCTTTAAATGACTTTTTTAACTCGCATTTGTTTTTAAAACTTAAATTACAGAACTTGCAATTGAGGTTCTTCCGACAATTTATGTTAGACCTTTGTTTGTAAGTAACTGAAAATTGAGGTCTGCTTCGAAAAGTACTTTTCATTTTGGAACTTTTTCCTGTTTGAACAGCATTGCTCATCTTGGTCTGTAAAAAATAAAAATGAAAACATTATAATATGAATGTAGAAAGAAAAATAAATAAAATTTAGTTTTTTTTTCCGAAAGGAAATTATTTTACACTTTAATTAATGAAAGAAAATCAATGCTGAGATATAACAAAGATCAATATAATAATAAAGAATTACAACAAATATATTTTTCGCGTACTAAAACGTAATTGGAATAATTTTAATTTTTCCAAATGATGCAACTGGTAATGAGACATTTAATGCTTTTTCATAACATCCTTTTAATGTTTATTACATAAAAGTGATTGGGTAGTTAATTATGATACAATATGTAGGTCTTAGGAGTCATTCTGAGTTTCATATTTTAAAGTGGAGTCAAAGTTAATATACATATTTAGGATAAATTCTGAGTTACTCAAATTGAATAACCACTACCACAATACTTATATTTATGTCATAGGGAAAATATAGAATTCGTACAAATTATTATTCCGATTAAAGACAGAAGATTATTTGGTTGTGATGCAGCCTTTATTATTTACAAGTACTAACAAAATTTTATTATAAGAAGCCTAATATAGTTAAGAATAATTCAATATTAACCCTATAAAAATACCTTTATTTCAGTAAATGCCAAATATAAAAAGAAAGGCGAGCACAAAAAATCAATGCAACATTATCATGTCACATTACTCTAAAATTAGCCATATACCTACAAATTATATATATATATATATATATATTATATATATAGTATATATATATTATATATAAAAAGATTCTCACAAGATATATAGTATATATTATTTTTTATACTATATAATATAACTGGATAATATATATAATATATAGTATTCATATATAGGTGAGTGTATATATAGTATTATAAATATTAGTATATTAATAATAATATATATAACTTCTGAAAATATATATGTTAGTATTATATATATAATATATATATATTATATTATTATATATTATATATATATATATATATATAATATATATATATATATATATATATATATACGGTATATAGGAAAGCCTCCCGAAAGCATCATGCATGTAACTAAAAAGATATAACAGCTACAGGAAAATAAATAACATTTTTGATTTCAGCAAGCAATTTTATCGATGAAACTTAAAAAAAAAAAAATTATTCTAACATTTATTAATAACACCTTAAATATTATGTTATAATCTTAGGTCCTGGCAAGCGTACTCTCTCATTAACCTCCAATTTCTGCAGTAGTACGAGAGTAAGTTTTTATACAAAATATTGTTTTTTATTTATGCTCGGAGAAAATTGTTAATATTTCTCCTGAGGGAGGGCATTGCTCATATTTCCTTATTAGGGGGTTCGAGCCGACTGAGGAACAGAGGGGGAACGAAGTCTCCCCCGGTAGGCCGAGAAACCCCGACTCTGTCCATCTTTGTGTTTTACCCTTGGGTATCCTTTAGAGTTAAAAGAGGATAATATTGTCAACTTCTTGAAGATAATCCTTCCGAGCGCTAGAGCTCCTTCGTTTTCTTCTCAAAAAATGATCATTATCATACGGATTTTCAAAAATTTTACAATTTTAAAAATTTTTTCAAAAGCGTTATATTATATTTCTTTTTAAAATCATGATAAAAATGTCTCCTGATAAATAAAATTTTTATTATTTTCCTGTAGATGTTATATGTTTTTTTTGTTACATGCATGTTGCTTTTGGGGAACCTTGAACCAGTATATATATATAAATATATATAATATATCATTATATATTATTATATATTATATATATATTATATAATATATATATATTATATATATTATATATATATATATATATAATATATAGTTATTATAGTATATATTATATATATAGGTCAGCATCCGAAAAGGCCAGGCTGTAACTAAAACTATAACAGCTAACCGAAAATAAAATATCATTTATTAAAATACAGGAGACATTTTTTACATTCCGGAAAATTACATAAAAATAATAAAAAAAATAACGCTTTTTAAAAAATTAATTTGTTATATAATGTTGAAAAATTACAAGTTTTTGAGAAAATCGAACATGCTCGCTTACTAAGACTGAGCAAACAAAGGTTGCCAAAATGTTGATTTTTTTTAAAAAAAAAAACTAACGCAATACCCCCGGGTTAACAGAACTGAATTAGAAGAGAGAGTCGGGGTTTTCGGCCTACCGGGGACGACGGGGGGACTTCGTCCCCCCCTCTGTCCCTCCCTCGGCTCAAGACCCCTAAAGAAGGATAATAAAAAGAAAAAAATAATATTTTTCTCCAAATCGTAAAAAAAATTGCTATTTTGGTTTTCAGCACTACGAGAACATCGACTGTGTGAGATAATGAGGTTTCAAGTCAAAATCGTCAATACAACGCATACAATTGCGAGGTGTATATTTATTTTTACTATATATTTAAGTATGTATTAATAAATATTAGAATAATAAATAATTTTTTTTTTTAAAGTTTCTTCGATGAAATTATCTTCCTGAAATCAAAAATGTTATTTATTTTTCCTGTAGATGTTATAGTTTTTCTAGTTACATGCCTGAACTTTTCGAGATGCTGGCCATAATATATATATATTATATAATATATATATATATATATAACTATTATAATATAATATATATATATATATATATATAATATATATACTATATATAATATTATATATATATATATATATATATATATTAATATAATATATTTATTATATCCCATATAGGGTCATGTAAAATCCTTTGTCTCACACCAAGTTAAAATGAGTGTGAATTTTTAATGAGAAAAGGAAAATAAATTCTTTCAATACGAATTTTGTGATTTTAAAATTTGAAATGTTAAACTTTTTTATTTTTTTTATTTTAGTTTTTAAAACAATTTTATTTACTCATAAATTTTCGGATAATTAAGTATATATATATATTTTATTATTATATATTAATAATAATAATAATAATATATTTATAAAATAATAATAATTAATTAATAATAAATAATAATATAATAATAATATAATAATTAAATATAAATAATAATAATAATAATTATTTAATTAATAATAATGTCTCTTTTCAGTTTTTTTTTTTTATTAAAACAATTTTATCTCAGACACTAAGATTCATTAAAATGATATTTCTGCTCTCTCTCTCTCTCGTCTCTCTCTCTGTCTCTCTCTCATCTCTCTCTCGTCATCTCTCTTCTCTCTTCTCTCTCGAAATGTTTTCTATCTCTCTCTCTCTCTCTCTGTGTTTAATTCTTTATTTTTTATTTTTATATATGCGACATTTTTTATTATCCCTCAAAAATCTTCCCATGTCGTCACATTAAAGGGAAAACTGTCACGTAGTCAATATATATATATATATATATAGTATATATAATATATATATATATATATAATTATATATAATTTATATTATATTATATATATTATATATATATATATATATATATATATATATATATTATATATATATATATATATATATATATATAGTATTAAAAGTAATTACACGGCAAAGTAGGGTGCTCGAGCCGACGGGGAACAGAGCGGGGGACGTTTTCCATACCCCGTAGGGCAGGGGCGGAGGAACCACCGCGACACCCAAATACCAAAGAGCGGGAGTTCCGGAGACCATCCCCGGAGGGGGGAAATAGTCCTACCCTGTCGTTCCCGGAAGGGGCCGAGAAGACCCCGACTTACTGCCAATCTCTGCGGTTTACCCTTGGGATATTCTTTAGTTAAAAAAAAAATATGAAAAAAAATTACCATACTTCATGTCAATATAATATATCGATAGTAATACATCTCATAATCGATATATTAAAAAATTTTATATTGTCCAATGGTCGACACATATTTTAAAAAATGTTTGGAAAAATAGCCCAGTGCCATATTGTCGACAGCATTTTGGTTGATAGGATTTTGGTCGACAATTTTTTTTCACAAATTTAGACAATATGACATGTCGACAATTTGGGACTAGCTTCAAAATAATTTTGAAAATGAAAAAAAATCTCATTTAAGCAAAGTCAAATCACTCCTAAAAAGAGTATTAATTGTAAGCAGTGAGTGTATCGTAAAAATAGAGAACAGTTTCCTTACCTTAACTAGACTTAAAATAGTAATACATAGCTGAAAAAAAGCATATATATATATAGTATATATATATTATATTATATTATATATATAAATATACTATATATATATATTATATATATATATAGATAAATATAATTAATATACTATAAATATATATATAATATATATATAGATAAATACATATATATATATATATATATATATAATATATATATTATATATATATAATAGTATATATATATGATTTATATAAATTTAAAAATTTTTGGTGAACGAATATTTTCTGAATGTTTGACTTTTTATTTTTAATAATATTTTTCCTAATACTTTTAATCTTTATTTCATTTGAAAAAAATACCCGTGCAAATTTTAAACTTGGTTGTGCAAAGATTTACATGATCCCTATATATATATTATTATATTAATTATATTGGAGTTATATATATATATATATAATATATAATATATATATATATGTAGTGTATATATATATATATATATATAATTTATATATATATATATATATATATATATATATATTAAATAGTATGATAATCAAAGCATAAAACGCTTAAGTTTTTAGTAAGTTATTCAAGTTAGGAGGCCTGAATTAATAATAAACTGTCAAATATATCAAAGTTCTTTATAAATTTTCACATAATAAAATGGTCCGAACTAGTAGGTGCAAAAAAGCAAGTCAAAATTTATTTAAGAACTTTTGAAGATATTTGGACAGTTTAATTATTTATTTCAGGCCTCCTATAACTTGATATATTATATATTTATATATATATATATATATATATATATATATATATATATATATAATATATATATTTAATATTATATATATTATATAATATATATATATATATATATATATAATATATATATATGTAAATATATTATATAATATATAATATTATAATATAATAATATATATTAAATATATATATATATATATATAAGTATATATATATATATATATATATATATATATATATATATATATTATACCTATATACTATATATATTATATATAGTATAATATATATATAATAATAATTATATATTTATATATCATATTATATTTACTATATTATATTATATATATTTTATAATATATTATATATATTATTTATATTTACTATAATATATTATATCTCTAATTATATATATCTATATATATATATAATATATATATATTATTAGTAAATATATATATATATTATATTATACGTATAGTATAGTATAGTAATATAGTGTAATAGTTATATGATTTATATAGGTAGTGATATTATTACTTGTGGTATTGTATGTGGATACATTCGTGTTCAACTTAAATGATTTGTCTCATATATGAAAGGATAGCAAGTTGGTAAAGTCAACTTTAGTGGTGAAAATCGAAGAGAGGGCTGCTCTCTCTCTCTCTCATTCTCGTCTCTCCGTCTCTCTTGCTATCTCTCTCTCTCTCTCTCTCTCTCTCTCTCTCTCTTCTCTCTCTCTCTCTCTCTCCCGCACATTTCTTTTTTGACACTTCAAACGCCGTGTATACGAAACATGCCTGTTTTAAAAATTGATTCTGCTTTGATTTTCACAGCATATTTTATATATATATATATATATTTAGTATATAATATACTGATGATATTAGTATATTATATTGTTAGGATATATATATATATATATATATATATAGTATATATAGTATATTATTAATAGTATAGGTTATATATAATATATATATAATATAGTATATATATATATATATATATATTATATATGATTATAATTTATGATATATATATATATATATTGGTATTTATCTGTTTTTGATATTTGGTTTTTGTTTTTGATACTATATATATTTATGAACGTCATACGACATGATCATGACGTACGATTTGAGGCGTGGCATTCTTTCAATTTTGATAAAAAATCTGCGTTTCCAGAAGCCCGAGTGCAACCCGTGTGCAAAATCGACTCGGAAACGCTTCTAATTGGAAAAAATTACATTAACGCACATCAGAGAAGCAGGAAATTTGTAATACATGGAAACGGCGAGCGCGCCCGCGTCGGATCAGCTACAATTGTAAATAATTACTGCTTTATTCTTAATATGTATCTATTTTATGAAATGATACGATATATTTAGTTTCCTTAATATTAAACTAAAATATTAAAAAACTTTTGGCAAGCCATTTCCGACACATGTTTTGTAAAGAAATTTGTTTGTAAACAAAGTATCCTTCCTTAGGCCGCCCGTTCTAATTCCGAAATCGAGGATTTAACAACTGGCGCCTGACTGTGACGTTTACGTGACGTAGAAGTACGCAAACGGGCGCTGTTAACGATGCATGTGTACCTGCCCGGGCTGCAGTCAGGCTTCTGGAAACGCAGCTAAAGCATGACTCTAATTCGTTGAAATATATGAAATTATTTTCAATTCTAAAAGGGTATATCAGAAAATTGTCCGACAAAATTCCTATCTAATTGACCTACTGTATATATTTATACTGTGGTATCATGTTCTAGGCATTTTACACACTTTATTTTATGTTTATTTATTTTAAATAATTTTTAATGCATATGCATTTGCAGTGTTTTCTGGAAAAATTGTGAAAAGTGTAGCGTGACGTGGGCTTTTGATCTATAGAATTAGCTTGAATAAATAAAAATCCTAAATATTTTTCTAAGAAATTTATCAAATTTATCAAATTTATCTAAGAAATTTATCAATTTATCAAACATGGATGGAACCATTTTTAAAACTGATAGACTGAAAGTGATATAGGGGTAATCGATATATCAATATGCAATACATTAGAGCATTAGAAGTATAGAAACTGTATTGAGTTAGTAAAAAAGAGTGTCTGAAAGTAAAGAATGTGAATTTAGCAAAAGTTATAAGAATTGTGCATAATAGAAGTAAATGGTGTGGTTTTGTGATAGGGCAAGGTTGTGGGCCTGACCTTGGGATTTGCCGGATAGCTTTTGGTGGTGTCAGACGTATTTTTTCCTTGCTGTTATTAAGTTTAAATTGGGAGTTTCCTTTTGAAGTGTTTAGTGATTTTGTCTACCACATAAGGTATCTTGGTTTGATTTTTGATAGCCATTTAACAAGGAAATTACATACTGCACATGTAAAACAAATGTGTACTCAAGCACTGAGTATTATCCAATATCTTAGCAATGTAAATTGGGGAGCTGATAGAAGTATTCTTTTACAATTGTATTTTGGTTTAATAAGGGCGAGACTGGATTATGGCTGTTATATATATGGTACTGCTGCTGAGACTCATTTGTTGTCTCTTGATAGAATTCAGTATAGAGCTCTAAGATATGCAATTGGTGCTTTAAGGTGTACTATTGTACAAGATTTGGAGTTGGAGGCAAACGTTATGCCATTGGCCATCAGAAGGAAATTACTGGGTCTACAGTATATTGTTTCTAGAGTGACAAAGGCTAAACATCCTATCCAGCAGGCATTTCTAGATTATTTTACTTTTCAGTTTTATAGATTGCACCCTTATCCTTTGCCTGTTTTTGGAAGATTTCAGGATTTTTTGGAGGAATTTCATTTGAATGTTAAGGACTTAGCAGTGTTTGTGCCTTGTTCAAGAACAGTTTTTCCATGTATTTATTTTTGATACTTGTTTTTTTGAATCATCAAGAATATTATCAGTTTGGGTCCAGTGAGGCTGTATCCAGTTTATTTTCGCAATATTAAACATGAGTTATATCAGGAGGATTATCATGTTAGCTACACTGATGCATCAAAATGGACTCTCAAACTGGCTGTGCTTTTATGTATCATACTGATATGCATAAGTACTATCTCCCTGATTATTGTTCCATCTTTACAGCCGAATTATATGCTCTTTATAGAGTTCTTAAACATTTTAAAGATGTAGCTCACAATAAATTAGCAATATTTACTGATTCTCCTTCATCTGTAAATGCTCTGAAGGGAAATACCAGTTCACACTTTTTGGCACACTGAATACACGCTCTTTTGGGTAGTTTTGAGGATGGTGTATGCATCCAAGTTATCTGGACTCCAAGCCATGTGGGTATAGAAGAGCATGACTTGATAGATGAGGCTGCAAAGGAGGCAGGTTTGATTGGAAGGAAGATTAACATTGGATATTCTGTGTCTGAATTTAGATTATTGGTAAGCAAATCATGTTTATCTCTGTGGCAGTCCCTGTGGAATAGAGAAAGCAGTATACTCACTAAAGTCAAGCCATTGATTCAAAATTGGTCATATACTTACAACATTGGAAGGAGAAATCAAGTACCGGTAGTTTTGTCTAGATTGAGGATGGGCACCACAAAGTTGACTCATGCATACTTTTTTGAAAATAGACCTGTCTATTTGTGTACACTGTAATGTGAGACTTACTTTACAACATCTTTTCATTGAGTGTCCAACTTTTTGGGTTCATAGACAACATTTGATAAATACTTGTGAGTTGTGATACTCTTTCTCTCAATTTTGATTTATTTAATATTCTTTTTTCCTTTTTCTGGCAAATACTCTTATAAAATATTTGAAGGATATAAGTTTTCTAAATCTGATTTAATTATGAAGATGAATCTCAAATTCCCTTAGAAGCTGAAGATATAATGGATCTTTTTATGAATTGTCTGATTTGAGGAGGTTCTATGAACAGTTGCTAAATTGCCCTAGCTGGTGGCTGCAACGAAAACTAAATCAAGTAAGTAAGTAAGGTTGTGGGCCTGGCTCAGTCAATGAAACCTTACATCCATCAGATACTACAGTATATGCAGTGTTGTGAAACTCTAGGGTGGATTTTGGTTGCAATGGGCTCCCACTTAAGTTTATGGGGAGGCTTTTTTTAACTTAGGTCACATTCTTGTACTTAACTACTCTGTTTCTGTGAAGATTCATGTAGAAAATAAAAAGAAATGATTTTTAATAAATTTGACTTGAACTCAGACTTGGTACGTTGCTAGTACAAAAAATAATTTCACATAGCCTAGTGCTAACATGGGAATAAGGTGAAGATTTTCAGATTTAAAGTATATAAATTTGGAATATAACTTAATAAGTGTAATAATAACTAACAAATTTGGGTTAAAATTGTTCATTTCATAAATTAGTATAGTCTAGTTCAGTTTTACCAGCCCAATTAATTCTAATTTTTTTAATTTGTTTTTTTATTAATTTACACTAATAAAATAGGGTAATTATTGATTGAGTTCAACAGATTAAAAAAAAAAAGTCAATATTTTTTAAAAAAAATCAATCAATGTTTTGATATTCCTAGAAACAATGTTGCCAAATGATAATAAAAAAATAAATTTTACATTAAAAAAATCAGTAAGGTTATGATGAGTTTAGTTTAGTAGACACAGATTTACTGTGTATAATTAACAAAACTTATCATGGTAATAGTAGCACAGAAGGGCTTCACCCCAATTTTTATAAAAATCACAGGATATATATTATATATATATATATATATTAAATATTTATATATATATATATATATATATAATATATATATATATATATATATATTATATATATATATTATATATATATTATATATAGTATATATATATACATTAAAAAAATAATAATGAATAAAAAAAAAAATGAAAATGACTGACGTCTGTAGGAAAAAAAGTTACAGCCTCTCTAAGTTTGAAATTTTCCCATAGGATTTTCTTATAAAAGATTTTTTTTTTTTTTTTTTAAATCACAGGATATACTCTAAAAAAAATAATAATGAACAATAAAAAAAAAAAAAATGATTTAAGTCTTTAAGAAAAAAGTTACAGCCTCTCAAATTTAAAAATTTTCCCATAGGCTTATTAAAAAAATTAACGGGCCTCATGCTCATTTTTTAGTTGCCATCCCTAGTTTCAGGTATATAAGATGTTGTTAAGTATACACCAGATTTTTACTCTGTGTATACTTTAACAAATATATAACCTGAACTAGAGGGCCTAATATGAGATCTAACCTGGAAGGATCAAAAACGAAAAGTCAATGGGGGTTTTAACAACTTTAAGAGACTGTAACTTTTTTTCCTAAAGACGTCAGTCATTTTTATTTCTTTTATTCTTCATTATTTTTTTTTATTTAGAGTATATCCTGTAATTTTTATAAAAATCTGGGGTGAAGCCCTTCTGTGCTACTATTACCCTTATCATAACCTAAACTTAATGGGTCCTAAAACAAATTTAAACAAAAATATTTTTTGGTAGATTGATTACAATTTATATATGTGTAGAAGGTTGGGCACCAATATTTTAGTAATTTTTTGGTAGATTGATTACATTTATATATGAGAGAGGTTTGGCACCAATGTTTTAGTACTTTCAAATGGGGACAAAAAATATAGCTATATAAAAAAAACGATTATTGGAAAAAAATAGATATTTTGTCAGAATCTGTTGAACTCAATAATGCCTAAAATAAGAAGACTGGGAAAGCAAATTAAATAAATTACATCATTTAATTTTTTGAAAGTCTATTTTAAATTCATGTAATGAGGCCTAACGTTGATGAACATGACTACATCTTCATGAATTTGGTTGTACTATGACATCGTAGGTAAAATATCAGAAAATATTTATAGCTATATACTGGTATTGATATTCAATATATTTATATTCAAAATATGGTGAAATAACTTTTTCTGTGCCTTGTATTTGAATGCACGCACCTAAACATTTGTCTGTGGGGGGCAAATTGCCTATACCCTTCAACCTGTGAGTGATGGGGAGTTTACTCTTTCAGTACATATCAGTAGTTTTGAATATTGATATATCAATATTTTCATATTTTACCTACTTGATCGTATAGTAGAACTGATTTCATCATATGTAATCATATTCGATAATTATGTAATGTCTGATTACATGAATTTATATCTGATCTCTTTTTGTTTTATAGATTATTAATTATTTGGAATATATTTCTATTAAAATAAATATTAAAATGGACATCAAACACGACTTGGAAATAGAAGGAGGTTGACAAAAAAAAAAATAAAATTGGACTCCAAAGATCCAAGATTATTTTTTTATCAGAAAGCATTCTCAAGGTGATATATAATATAATATATATATATATATATAATATATATATATAATATATATAATAAATATATAATATATATAGTGATATATGAATTTAAAAAAGAAATATAAATATAGTAGTATATATACTATTATAGTATATCAGGAAGTATAGTACCATAGGGAATACGGGATATATAGTACGTTATAGATAAATGTTTATGTTAATTTCAATTTATTTTTATATTTTTTATTTATTATTTTATTTATTTATTTTTATTTATTT
>JABUQX010094940.1:45000-50000 GCA_015478945.1 Trachelipus rathkii
TATTCCAATCGAATGGCACTCCATACGAACAGCTGAACTTCCAATTGTTTTGTAAACAGAAACTTTCGAAGAAAATTCGCAGTCTTTTTGCACGAAATCTCATGCAAAACGCTGGTATAGCATCCTCGTACCGAGCGAAGCACAAATGACGAAAACGAAAACGAAAACAAATAATATATTAATAATATATAATATATATATATAATATATATATATATATAATATATATATAATATATAAGATATATATATATATAGTATATATATATATTATATATATCATATATACTATGTAGCAGCTTTTTTATATAGTTATATGAATATAATATATATATATATATAATATATATAATATATTATAATATATAATAATATAGTTATATAATAATATATATATATATAGTATATAATATATAATACATAATATATATATATATAATAAATATATATAGTATATTTATTATATAATATATAATATATATATATATTATTATATATATTATATTATATAATATATAATATGTAGGTATAGATAATATGATATAGAAAAGAAAAACAAATAAAGAATATATATTATATATTATAATATATACCGTATTATATGATATATATAGTTATATATATAAATAAATAATATAATAATAGTATAAGTAGTATATATAAATATATTATATATATATATATATATATATATATATATATATATAATATATATATATATATATATATATAGAAAGAACAATTAATGGGAAGTAAAGAATTTACTGCCTTCTCTGGATTGGACACTTGGAATCCTGGAGGAATTTTCTTTAGGATATTTAAATACAGGGTCTACCATGTTTGAGATGGGGTATGTTTTGACAAGGGTACTTCTTCCTGTGTTGACATCTCATTGTGCTCAATTTCATCCATCGATCGTTTCGGGTGGGAAAGGTAACCTTTCCTCTGGGGAAGTGACCATTATTCGATAGTCTTACCATCCTTCCATATTCCAGCTGGTGGTATGATAGAGCGGATTGGTCTCCCTTCTATCAAGCTACTTACATCCCAGTCCTTCCTGCCACAAGCCTTTTTCCATCTCCGGCATCCGCATTCTCTCAGGATACTATCCTCATGGCGTCAGTTGACCATATCCCGCTCTCTACTGGGAACCGTAAATCAACGTCTCTCTTGGTGGAACGCTGATTGTGCTTTGGTTCATCATCGTGATAGTTGTACCGATTGTACAAACGGACTCCCACTCTGTTCAACTTGATTCTTTTTAAAGCTGCAGCAGCCCGTTCTAGGTGTATCAACCAACGGAAGAGAAAATATTTCCATTACTACGCCTCTACCGTGAATTCTTCCACGCTTTGTCTTCTGTATACAAGGTTGTGCGTAAAATCTTTCGGAAGCACTATCGGGACCAACCTATACTCCTTACATATAGCCCACATTCCTATGATGTTATCTCTGCTCAAGGGATTGTTGCTTGTGAGCTGGGTTTTCACTTTGCTTTCTGCTCCAACGAATCAAAATATCCAGAACCTTTTTGATCGAATCGTTTACTAGCAACCCCTCTGGACTTTTCAGTTTCCGCTGGAGAGGACCCTTTTTATAACAGACTCTTTACGAGGGTGGAATTTCAGAAAGCATTAAAGCTCTGCAAGGACGGTGTTCTTGGCCCTGAAGGCATTTCCTTCCAGATGTTGAGGTATATTCATCCATCGGCCTCGGCTTTTCTCCTCAGCCTGTATAACAGAATCTGACTAGAGGGTGTCTTCCCTCTTGTGTGGTTGACAGCTTATATTGTCCCAATTTCGAAACCTGGGAAGGATCCAACTTCTACTGGCAACCATCGACCCATCTCCTTAACTTGCAACACATGCAAGTTGATGGAGAGAATGGTGGCTTCCCGTCTCGTTCCTACATTGGACTAGCTACACGCATTTTCTGACCATCAATGATGTATGTGAGTCTCTCGCTTCTCATAAATTGATCCTGACCGTTTTCTTTGATCTGGAAAAGGCATACGACTCCACATGGAGGGTGGGGGTTCTGCCAAACCTTCACTCCCTGGGCCTCCTGGGACAACTTCTCTTCTTTTAAACCCTGATGTCTATTAGTTCATTTCAGGTCTATTGCGTCACCAATCTTTCCAGGCATTTTGTCATGGAAGAATGGGTTCCGCAGGCAGCGTATTGAGTGTATTGCTTTTTGCAACAGTCTTCAACGGAGTGGTCGATACCATCCCCTACTCAGTCCATTGCTCACTTTATGTGGATGATCTTGCAATGTATGAAACTGGGGCTAAGCTCCCTTGCATGGAGCGTCAGCTTCAACTGGCCATCGACAGAACCACGTCCTGGTGCAGTGCGCGTGGATTCAAATTCTCCACTTCCAAAACCAAAGCAATGCTTTTTCGGAGAAACCCCCGTCGCGATGGATGAATTCAGTCTCCTTTAATACACCTGTATGGTTCCCCCATCCAGGTGGTACCGACGGTGTGGTTATTGGGTTTGTTGCTTGATGATCGCCTTACATACCTTCCTCATTTTAATCATCTTAAACTAGTAGCCGCCGATCGCTTTACCTCTTACGGCACCTCACCTCTAAGACGTGGGGTGCGTACAGAAAGACGCTGCTGCGCCTCTACATCATGCCCGTGAGGGCTAAATTGGATTATGGCTGTACCATCTATGGGCAGACCTTCCAATCGTATCTTCGCCTTCTCGACCCTATTCAAAACGAGGGTCTGCCCATTGCAACGGATGCATTTCGATCATCGCCTAGGGAGAGTTTAGAGGTGGTGACTGGGATAATGCCCTTGTCCCTGCGAAGAGAGCAGATTATGTGCTCTTTATAACTTCGTATTCAGGTCCCTGCTTCTTCAGCCATGTTACCCTTAATAGAGAGATTTTTCCACATTCGCTGGGGTTGTGACTCCTAATTTTAATTTCCTTGGCCTTCCTTTTCAATCGGTTTTGCGCTACAATTTCGACAACTTTCACGCGAAATGGATTTCTCCTCTCCCCCACTGTCTGTTTCAGGATCCAGTCCTTCACCAATACTAAGACACATCCAGCGACGTTGGGGGGTTCCTTTATGTCTCATAAAGAGATCCACAATGACTCAACACCTGTTTGCTCTAATGGCTCCAAAATGAGGGGTGGATTGGGAGCTTTGGCTGTCTTCCCAAATCTCGCAATTTCCCACACCCTGCTTACCTATACGTCCATATTTTCAGCTGAGCTGATAGCGCTGGTCTTGGCTGTGTGTAGAATTAGCAACCTACCACCCGGACGTCGTTAGACAACTTTCTCATACTCTAGAGGCAGTCTCTTGGCTCTGCTCGACCGGTCAACAAAAAATTCTGTGGTTTCATCTATCCAAAAGTTCATCGGCTCTATTCCATCGAATGGAAGGAGCACTGAGTTTTGTTGGGTCCATTCCCATGTGTGTGTTCCCGGGAAAGAGAGAGCTGATACAGAAGCCAACCATGCTGCCACCGGCAGGTTAACTAGCAGACGGTTCCTTCCACTGAATATACTGTTGGGACACCTCCCTGCGACTGATTTTTACGCGTTTGTCCGTTACTGTTTCCTCTTGCTGAGAGGCTTGTTGGGCGGAGTATTCTCGTGGCGCCAAGCTGCGGAATGTTAAACCTCGTTTTCGTCACTTATTCTCCTTTTGTAAACGGAGTCGCCGCCAGGACGTGGCTCTCGCCCGTTTTCGAATTGGACATAACTAATCTCACGCATGGCTTTCACATGGTGAGATAGGACCCTCCATCCTGTTCATTTTGTTCTTCGTGTGATCCTCTTATTATCGCCCATATATTTGTGGGTTGCGACGCAATCTCAGCCATCCGACTCAAGTTCTTCCCTGACATACTTACCATTGCTTTTGGGAATAGCCTTGTTCATATTTTATCCGACTGCCCCCATTTTTGAGGTGACATAATGTTTGCGTTCCTCCATGAGCTGAACATCTTTTATCGAATATAAACCTCTTGATCCCGTTAATTTTTCCTCTTTCTGTGTTGGAACTTCCCCTGTTGTTAGTTTTCCTGGCACGGTATAGCTGCTTGCTCTTTTTGCTTGCAGTGGTGGTCCCTGTGCACATCCTCAAAAAAAAAAATATTTTTTATTATTATGGGTGTTTAACACAATTTAGCTTACTTAAATCCTTTTCATTTTATTTTAAGACCTTTCCTGACAAGGAAGAAAACTTCCCTTTAGCAGAATACATTAAAAATTAGTAGGGCTTAGAGAAGTTGTATAAAATCAGAGTTTAGAGTATTGGAAAAGGAATCCGTGTTCAAAGAAGAGATGCTCATCAGTGATGTTGTAAAATCTCAAAATCCGATTCTGGATCAGAAGCAGTCAATTGATAAGTGTGGAAAGGTAAGTTAGTAATGCAAAAGAAGTATGTGGATGTGCTAAAGTAGGAATTAAGAATGCCAACAGTGAGTGTTGGAAAGAAGAGGTGATGCAAGTGGTTACAAGTAAAAAGAGGCATGGTTGAATGTGCTAAAAGCCAATGATGAGGTTTTTAAAGATAAGTGTATGGAAATATATATGAGGTAAAGTTGCATACGCAGGAGGAAAAATGATGTAAATGAATGGGATTACAAGGGAATAGAAAGCTCTTCTAAAAGGAAATGCGAAAGATTAATAATGAGATTAAGGGAGAATCTTCATAGAATAATGAATAGAGGATGGTGCTTTTCTGACTAATGAAATGGCATGTGAGGAAGAGTGTTGGAGGAACACTTACTAAAATCTGCATAACATTGGCAGTAATGAAGAGGTGATAGTGAAAGTGTTTGGGTTTGGTGGTGTAAGAAGAAATAGGTATTTTGGGGAGGAGGTAATGGGTAGAGTGAGGAAGTTGGAAAACGATAAATCCTCAGTATAGATAGAATTACTGATGAAATAAATGATCAAAAATGGAGGCGAGATTGTGATTGACTGAATTTGGAAGTTGTGTGACAAAGAGTTTATGGAGGGTATAGTTCCG